>SJYX01011265.1:40111-52247 GCA_006410675.1 Oreotragus oreotragus | reverse complement strand
GCAAAGGAGAAAAGGAAAGATATACCCATTTGAATGCAGAGTTCCAAAGAATAGCAAGGAGAGATAAGAAAGCCTTCCTTAGCGATCAATGCAAAGAAATAGAGGACAGCAACAGAATGGGAAAGACTGGAGATCTCTTCAAGAAAATTAGAGATACTAAGGGAACATTTCATGCAAAGATGGGCTCAATAAAGGACAGAAATGGTATGGACCTAACAGAAGCAGAAGATATTAAGAAGAGGTGGCAAGAATACACAGAAGAACTGTACAAAAATGATCTTCACGATGAAGATAATTATGATGGTGTGATCACTCACCTAGAGCCAGACATCCTGGAATGTGAAGTCAAGTGGGCCTTAGAAAGCATCACTACGAACAAAGCTAGTGGAGGTGATGGACTTCCAGTTGAGCTATTTCAAATCCATCTAGTCAAGGCTATAGTTTTTCCAGTAGTCATGTATGGATGTGAGAGTTGGACTATAGAGAAACCTGAGTGCTGAAGAATTGATGCTTCTGAACTACGGTGTTGGAGAAGACTCTTGAGAGTCCCTTCGACTGCAAGGAGACCCAACCAGTCCATACTAAAGGAGATCAGTCCTGGGTGTTCATTGGAAGGACTGATGCTGAAGCTAAACTCCAATACTTTGGCCACCTGATGTGAAGATCTGACACATTGGTAAAGACTCTGATGCTGGGAAAGATTGAAGGCGGGAGGAGAAGGGGATGACAGAGGATGAGATGGCTGGATGGCATCACTGACTTGATGGACGTGAATTTGAGTAAACTCTGGGAGTTGGTGATGGACAGGGAGGCCTGGCGTGCTGCTGTTCATGGGGTTGCAAAGAGTCGGACATGACTGAGCGACTGAACTGACTGATTTACTTATACATTTCATTGTGTCTTATTCTTTATTTTTGTGTGTTTGTACCAAAGAGATGTCTGCATAAGTTTAATACCCCAGGTTGCTAGATGCCCTGTTATTATAACTATGTGAATATAGTTCATTACTGGTTCTATCTATTGAACAGAAGTTACTTAGTTCTTTCTAAAGTCATTATTCTTAGAGTTTATTGATTACTTTTGTTTTTAATTTGTATCACTTTTTTTTGCCTCTATGTCTGGTACCAATTTGCCAGCCTAGGATAGAAGACTGGGGGACTAACACTCTTATTTCACATCTTCCTCTTTCTTTCTTTCTATTCTCATTTTGCTGGAGCACATCCTTAGGTAATTGTTTAAGAACGGGTACTTGGAAGAAAATTGCCTGAGTCTTTGAAGATCTGAAAATGTCCTCATTTTACTTTCACACTTAATAACTGGCAACAGAATTTTAGGTTCAAAATCATTTTCCCTCGTAACTTTGAAGGCACTGCTCCATTGTAGTTTAGTGTCCTATTCAGTGATGAGAAGCTTAATATCAATCTTAAGTGAGTTTATTTTCTCTTTCTAGAGCTCCAATAGATTAAAGTTGGACATAATGAACTGTTTTCTATGTTTCTTATCTTTTTTAGCATATATATTCTCCATCTTTGACATTTGGTTTTTCATTCCAGAATACTGCTTAAACTTTATTTTTCAGCTGCTCTACTAAATTTATTTCAGTAATTACTTTTTAAAATTTCTTTTTTGTCTGTTTTCTGATTGTTACTCCTTTATAGAATTATATTTTTGTTGTATGGAAACAATATATTTTTAATCACTCTGAAGGTACTCAGAGTTCTTTTTTTTTAAGCTATTTTATATATATATTTCTTTTTTTGATAGTCCTTATATATATATTTTAATTGAAGTATAGTGATTTACAATGCTGTGTCAGTTTCAGGTATATGGCAAAGTGATTCAGTTATATATATATATGTGTGTGTGTGTATATATATATATATATGTATTCTTTTTTACATTCTTTCCCATTAGAGGTTATTACAATTATTGAATATAGTTCCCTTTGCTATACAGTAGATTCTTATTTATCTAGTTTGAATAACATATTGGGTGGGCCAAAAAGTTTGTTTAGGTTTTCTATAAGATATTATGGAGAACCTGAAAGAAACTTCGGGCCAATCCAATAATAGTGTCTATCTGTTAATCCTAAACTTCTAATTTATCCCTCCCCTCCTGCTTCCCCTTTGGTAACTCTAAGTTTAAAGCTATTTTAAACAATCTCCCCTCTGACATTAATAACTGTTTATCTTAGGGTTGTTTTTTCATACTCCTTCATATGTCAGGTTATTCTTGTTTTTATAAATATATGCGTGTGTACGTGTGTGTATGTGTGTATATATATATATATATATAAAGACCTCATTGACTTTTCTGATTATATATAAAGACCTCATTGACTTTTCTGATTAACTGGGGTAAACTTTCCTCCACTATCTTGTACACAAGTGTTTCAGGACAGGATCCTTCCCTGAATGGAATGGTGATCAGGAACCTTTGCACATCAGAGTAGGCTCTTCACCTTCTAGTTTGACTTTAGCGTGAGGAGGCAAGAGCTGGCCTTTAGACTAGGGTTCACTCTTTTTTCAAATGCCAGAAAGAGAAAGGATTTACTCCACAATGCCAAACTCAATTAGAAGCACTGGATCACCTTAACTAACCCATTAAAAATTCCATCAAGCTCTGCTTTCAGGCCCCCTTGCTCATGCCTGCTCTCTGTCCTTGCTGACTCCATGCCCTGAGTTCCTTTCTAGAAGGTCACTCTTCCTCCCATGGTGGTCCTTCCTGCACCAATTTCCCGATTTTGTTTCATCAATAACTTGCCCCTACTCTCTTCAGGTTCTTTCTATTATCTGCAAAATGTCATAGCCATTTAAAAAAAGTTATAGGATAGAGGGAAGGCAAATGCCTATGCCTAGGATGTTATCTTTCATCTTTAACTTGTTTTTTTAATTTGCAAATTTGGTGATTGTGTGCTAAATTTTATATAGTAAATATATTTTTAACATAAAATATATAGACATATATTATGACATTATGATGAAAAATTTCAAAGTATTTACCACAAAATGGTAAACAGAGGTTATGTTCAGAATTGTGGGTAATTTTATTTTCCTTTTGTCCGTACTTTCCAAGATTTCTATGGTAGACACATAACAAACACATAACAAACATAATAAAAGTAAGTTTTAAGTGCTGGTAATAGGAGCTAAATGTACTTTCTGTTATCCTTTCAGAGGAGTCTGCAAGCACAGGAGATACTTGCATTTGAGAGGAAAGCTGAGACTCATGTTTAGAGACCTCAGAGAACCTCACATTTGAGAATACCACTAACTGAGAGACGGACGTAGGTGAGCTGCTTGACTGTTCCAAGCTACCAAGAGTATGTTTCTGTTACCTGCTTCACATACAACCCTAGGAGGCAGGTACTAATTTCTCCACTGCCAATTAAACATTATCAGGCCTCTTCAGATTTGTTCTCTATTGATAGTTGAAATCAAAAGCACTACTGCATAAATCACACACCAATGTCATTTACAGGATCCTGGTGAAAGTGAAAGTTGCTCATTTGTGTCCGACTCTTTGAGACCCCATGAATTATACAGTCCATGAAATTCTCCAGGCCAGAATACTGGAGTGGGTAGCCTTTCCCTTCTCCAGGGGATCTTCCCAATCCAGGGATTGAACCCAGGTCTTGCATTGCAGGCAGATTCTTTACCAGCTGAGCCAGCAGGGAAGCCCGGGTACATAATGACAATGATTGAAGTGAACCAGGTAATAAGTCTGTGCCAATCTTGAGAGCACATGCCAAGCTTGAAGTGGTCAGCACTAATCAGCTCTTACTGAATGCTGGGTTCCATTTTAAACTTCCTTCATAAGTAAGTATAAGTAAGTAAAGTCACTCAGTCGTGTCTGACTCTTTGTGACCCCGTGGACTGCAGCCCACCAAGCTCCTCAGTCCATGGGATTCTCCAAGCAAGAATACTGGAGTGGTTTGCCATTTCCTTCTCCAGGGGATCTTCCCGACCCAGGGATGGAACCCAGGTCTCCCGCATTGGAGGCAGACGCTTTAACCTCTGAGCCACCAGGGAAGTACTAAACTTCCTTCATAGTGAGGTTCAATTGACATATAGTCAACTGTACAGACCAGTACATTGTTTAATGTGTTTTACCATGCAAGGAGATCTAACCAGTCAATCCTAAAGGAAATCAACCCTGAATATTCATTGGAAGGACTGGTGCTGAACTCCAACACTTTGGCCACCTGATGCAAAGAGCTGACTCATTAGAAAAGACCCTGTTGCTGGGAAAGATAGAAGGCGGGAGGAGAAGGGGACGACAGAGGATGAGATGGTTGGATGGCATCACCGACTCAACGGACATGAGTTTGAGTGAACTCTGGGAGATGGTGAAGGACAGGGAAGCTTGGCATGCTGTAGTCCATGGGGTGGCAAAGAGTCAGACACAACTGAGCGACTGAACAGCAACCATGCATTTCAGACTGCTATGCACGGAACCATTTTATTATCCAAAATGTTGTCTGGTGGCCCTACCAAGTCAGTCTCTACCACACTCCCACGTCAGGCAGCCTCAGTTCTGATTTCCATCATCATGGATTATTTTTGTCTGTTATAGAGCCTCATACAAATAGAATGTCCAATTTTTAAAGAACACTTGAAACTATATTTTAATGAAAACTTCCCTTAATTAAAACAAAATTTAGTGTTGGAAATCAACACAGATTTTTTAGAAAACAACGTGTGGACCCAACAAAACACAGGCTAAATTCCCTTTGCCAGTAGTGTAATCATTTTGAGTCTGGGCTATGGTATAAACCAAGAATATGTTTTGTATAGGTTTATTAATTTCCCTCATGGTTACTGGTTTTGGTACTGACAGCTTTTCTTCTTTAGTGACTAGCGGCACATTCTTTAAAAAAGAAGGGTAATTCTTATCTTCGGGGCATCAAGAAAGCAACCATTGGGAGACTGAATCCCATTCTAGAGTCAGCCTTGGGGATAAAGGATAAAGGCAAAGGATGGAAAGAGACTGATTTGGTGACAAAACAAAAAACTGGGGAACATCCAGAGCATGTAACAAAGGAGATCACAGGGCTTCTGCTATTTTGGCTAAATACTAAGAAACTGCATCATCATTTCACTTTATAAGCATCCCACTGAAAAGGCCCTACAAGGACCTACAAGATCTTTCACACCCTCCCAAACTCTACCTCTCAGCTGCCCCTTTCTTAGATAATTTCATTTCCTTCTACTTAACCCTCATCACTCTGCTCCAGCCATTCAAACCTCCTTGCTGTTTTGTGAATATACCAGGCACATAACTGCCTTAGGACCTTTGTGTTGGCCAGAAAGCTCCACGCCCAGAAAGCTTCATAACTTTTTCTACCACCTTTTCAGGCCACTTTATTTTAAATATTGTGCAACTCCTCCATGGCCTTCTTCCCAGCTTTATTTTTCTCCACAGTATGTATCACCATCTAGCCCACACTGTATTTCACTTTATTTTCTGTCTTCTCTCCTCTCTTCACAAAAATGAAAATTACATTACTTTTATTTGTAACTACCACGAGGACAGGTTAGTGGTAGGAATTCACTAGACATGTGTTGAATGGTTGAATGAATCAAGGAAAGAAGGAAGAAATGAAAACCCCTGCTAGCTTTGGTGACCATTGTTAAGTGTTCAGTAAAACAGGAACCAGTTAAGAAAACGTTATCATTTTTAATTACCTTACAATATTCAGGTGTTTTGAGGAATGAAAGATTAAAAAGCAAACTAGTGATGATCCTAAGAACCCTGACTATACTTAACTATCTTCGAATATTAGGTTTTTGTGGGAGGACAAGACTTCTCTTGTGGCTCAGATGGTAAAGAATCTGCTTGTGATGTGAGAGACCCATGTTAGATCCCTGAGTCAGAAAGATCCCCTGGAGAAGGGAATAACAATCCACTCTAGCACTATTGCCTAGAGAATTCCACGGACAGAGGAGCCTGGTGGGCTACAGTCCATGGGGTTACAAAGAGTCAGACATGACTAAGCAACTACGCTTTCTTTCACTTTCAAATGCTTATATATAAACACATAACTGGGTGTTTGAGTTTAGCAAGAATAAACTTTTTTGTTAGATTTAAAGTTATGATCATAAAAGCATCTTTTTCTTAGTACATTTTTTCCTATGTTAATTCATTTTGAGAAGTAGAAAAAGAAAAAATTACAAAATAACAAAACAGTATGTACCCAGTATCACTAAATCTTTGGGAACAATGTTCAGCAATAAACACATAAAATGAATCCAACCTTAGAAATTTTTTTGAGTGAGTGCAGCCAGCTCTAGGTGGATGGAAAGGTGATTGCTGAGTTGGGTCTATGGTTCTCCATCAGATTTTTGACACCAGGGAAGGGCAGCTCTGAGACACAAAGAGCTCTGGAGTCAGTAGCTTTCCACTCCAGAGAAAATACTGTCCAACGTGACATTATTTAGGATTAAGACAGGCCCTGGGACTAGTCAATGCTGAATTTAGACCAAGTTGGGTTTCCCTCGTGGCTCGGTGGTAAAGAATCAGCCTGCCAATGCAGGTTGGATCCCTGGGTAGGGAAGATTCCCTGGTGAAGGAAATGGCAATCCACTCCAGTATTCTTGCCTGGGAAATCCCATGGACAGGGGAGCACGGCGGGTCCATGTGGTTGCAAAAGAGTCGGACATGACTTGGTGACTAGACAACAACAACAACACGTCCAGGCCGCACCCCATTAAGACAGCACTCAACGCACCATGTATGGGAGATGCAAGCAACACCGGATCATGGGCTGCAAGCCCACATTTACTAACACATAGGAGCTGGGATACAATCTGCTTAAACTTTAGAAAATTTGAGAATAAACGTATAGCAGCTCTAAGCCCAACAGCAGAGAGAAAGGAAAAAAATTAAGTGATCCATGGGCCTCCTTCCTCCTTAATGCCTTTCCATCTTTTGTCAACTCATGTCTGTTTTTCTTTACTGATCTGACAGTCACACATACACACTGTTTTTTTCTTCTAAGTATTGTGGAATATGAAGGGCAGCAGGAGGGAAAAAAAGAGAAAGATAAACAGACATTTCATGGATTACAGTAACTTCTATCTTTAACTTGAAGAATAATTTTCAAAGTGTGAACTTGAATTTACGATGTAATGGCAACAAGATTAGGTCCCAACAAATGATGAAGGTAAACAATGTGCTCTTTTTTCCCTATCCCAGTTCTGGTAACTCGATAGTCTACAACTACTTGAGAAGGTGTGAGGATCTTTTTTTTTTTTTATCTCAGTTTGGTCACAGAAGCTCATATTTCGGCAACAATCAATGCGATCATCCTTATCCCTTGGTGACACCTTCTCCTCAACCCCAGAAAGTCACAGATCACCTCTAGGAGAAACTTTCAATAGGCTAGTAAACACAGGCATGGACACCAAGAGAAGAGAGATAATTGTCCCTGGGGACCTTCAGGAAGAGCTAATCATTTCAGAGGGGCAGAGTTATATCTAATTCAGTCCATCAAAATGTACAAGGTGCTGAGAACTCGCAAAGCGTCGTGGGAATACTGAAACGGTGAGAAGGCACAGACTCTTCCTTGAATAAATTTAAATTGCTTGATTTGGACTGCTTCTTAGAAAAGTGTGTGTAGGCTTGGTTACCGTGGAGTGTATGTAATTCTGGGCTAAGCCACACATGAAACAGGTTTTACTGGTCTGCTTTTCTATCTTTAAGTTACACCATTTTAGAATCAATTCTTAATGTTGATTTAACTCAGGGATTCTCAACCTTGGCTGGATATTAGCATTTCTTGAGGGGTGGGGTGGGGTGGAGGCAGGTTTTTAAAAAAGAGAGATGTCTGGCCCTGCTTCAGTCCAATTAAATCAGAATCTCTGACCCAGTGTATATACATATTTTAAGTAAATTCTACATGTGATTCAGACGTGTGAGACTACACAGTAGTAGTTGAAAAGCACTGATCCCTTATGCCACCCTCATTTTATACAATAAAAATGCAGTCCAAGGAATTTAACTTGTTATTTGCCCATGTACCTAGTTAAGGGCAGAGCTTGGATTAAAACCATGATGTCCATTAATTTACTAATTTAATTAATGTGTATCAGTGACATTCTAAGGGCTCCCCATGTGGCACTAGTGGTAAACAATCAGTCTGCCAATGCAGGAGATGCAAGAGACGTGGGTTCAATACCTGGGTTGGGAAGATCCTCTGGAGTAGAAAATGGCAACCCCATCCAGTATTTTCGCCTGGAAAATTCCATGAGCAGAGGACCCTGGAGGGCTATAGTCCATGGGGCCACAAAGAGTTGGACATGACTGAACACACTCATCAAAGACGTTGGAGGGGTGCAACCAGCTACCTGCTGCTGCTGCTGCTGCCTAGTTGCTTCAGTCATGTCCGACTCTGTGCGACCCCATAGACGGCAGCCCACCAGGCTTCCCCGTCCCTGGGATTCTCCAGGCAAGAACACTGGGGTGGGTTGCCATTTCCTTCTCCAATGCATGAAAGTGAAAAGTGAAAGTGAAGTCGCTCAGTCGTGTCCGACTCTTAGCGACCTCATGGACTGCAGCCCACCAGGCTCCTCCATCCATGAGATTTTCCAGGCAAGAGTACTGGAGTGGGGTGCCATTGCCTTCTCCGGACCAGCTACGTAGCTGTGACTCAACAATAAGGTAAATCAAGGGACTTCCCTGTTGGTCCAGTGGTTAAGAATCCACCTTCCATGGTGGACACAGGTTCGATCCCTGTTTGGGGACTAAGACCCCACATGCAACTAAACCTGTGCACTACAACTATTGAGCCTGCCTGCAGCAGACAGATCCCACCTGATGCAACTAAGATCCCGAGTGCCACAACTAAGACTTAATGCAGCCAAATAAATAAATAATAAAAAGTATAAGGTTAAGTCAAACTGGTTCATTTCTAAGGATCGATTGGGTTGGTTTTGGTCCAAGTTAAAAAGAGAGAGTAAGCAGTGATGCTTCTGGCATTCTGTGTCTTATTGTTTTCTTCCAAATAGTGCAATGTGATATTGGCTTCTGGAAATGTTAAGAATCATAGTCCAGGTAAAATCCATTACTACCTATGATTCGCTCTACCATTTACTAGTTCCAGGGGGCCTCTACTTAGCCAGATCCAACGTGCAGCACACAGAGCAGGGAGCAGGGTACCCAGATGGCAGGTCTAGTGCAGTTCAATGAAACCCTGATCCATGGGGCTGAGCGTTGGAGAAGACAGAGCTCGCTCCTTGACCCTAGAGATAGAAGAAGGAAAGTTAATCCAGAGGTTGCTGGTTCTTTAAAAGAAGCTACATCCAAGATATTCTTAATGGTCTCCATTCACTCCTAACACCAACCAGCTCTCTCCAAGACACAACTACTGCTGTCACAGTGGTTCAAACTGAATATGGTAATTGTGAGAGATATATATCCTTCCTGTATGAACTGTGGGTGTGAGCAAGTTCAAAGTTTGAACTCAGCCATTCCCATATTACAAAAGTTGGCAATGAGAAACCATCCTGAATGAGGCATCAGTGCTGAGAGAAAAATAATCTCAGAAACATTTCCTTGAGAAGAATGACAAAAATTGAAAAACCAGATTAATAATGTTTAAGATAAAAATTGATCATGATCAACTAAAAAATTAATAGGACTAATTTGTCTTTAGCATTTTTAAGTAATAGTTTTTACTTCCCATTCAGAGAACACTAACTCAAAAAGCCAGGTATTATTCCATGTGAAGTAAATTAAATTATACCCACAGTTTTTAGATTTACCCACATCCTTGCTTCATTTCCACACTGCCCCGTTCTTGAGCAAGGCACCATGAATCCTCCAAGAGATATACAATATTCTGAATGCATGTGCATTTTTTCCAAGGATAAAGTCCTAGCTTTGACCAGATTTTAAAAATGACCTGTCCCCTCCCTAAAGCCCCGTAGAACACAACTGTTTTCAAGGGTAAAACTGGGAAGAAGATGATGTGATGATGTTGATGGCTTTTGGTATCTATAATGAAAGGTTTTGTGAAATTGGCCTCTGGAACTGTCTTCCAAAAGAAGGATGGAAAGATTTCATGAAAGTGGATCATCCTCCAAAAGAATGGACTTAGATAAAACAGTTTGGGAGGCAACAGAGTATTAAACTTATTCATGCTGACTTTGTTTTACTAGATTGAAATGAAAGGAAAAGAAAGTAATCATCTCCTAATTTTTCTTGTTGATTTTGACTTCACTAGCTTAATGATAATGCAAACACTAGGGAAAACGGACTTATATTCTTATTTAGTTGTATTTCCTAGAAAACCTTTTCCTTTGGAGTTACTAAAATGCAGACCACTGGCAATAGTAGGAAAAATAAATTGCCAAATAATTAGGATATCAGGGGTTACACATGGCATTTAAAATAAATAAAAGCCCAACTGGTTTTGATTTTAAATTGAATAGGCAGTGCACACCTGCATCCACTCTTTACAAATCAGCCTATTGTTGCTGCTACTGCTGTTTTTAATTGCAAAGTTCCCGCATCTTTCATTCTTCTGCAGCTCTTAGCAAAGTGCCTCATACAGGAAAGGAGCTCAAATTCTTGTTGGATTCAGTCAGTTCTTTTGGTATCACTCATAAATTAATGAGGGACGTGTAACTCTGTATAGTTTCAGAGTAGTTAAAGAGAAAAAAAAAGAAAGAAAAGAAACCCTACGTAACAGAATTGGGGCTTCAGGTGTTACTTACAGGCTAGAATGCTTTCCAGCAGTGCACTTAAGGTATCACCCATAGCAACCTTACCTAGGAATTCTTCACCCCAAGTTTCTTTCTAATGTAAATTAGATTGAATTTCTCTCTCCTGCCTCCTGTCCCCTGCCAGAAAGTCTTCAGAAACAGAAAAACTATGGAAGTAATTATAAGGATTGCGTGGCATAAAACTATTTCAAATTTCACTTCCAAGAAAGCATGCACTTCCTATTGTATCCTTCAAATTCCCCTGCATTTGCCAAGCTTACCTTAAATGATACATTTATGTTATAGACATTGTTCCCACTTTTCAGATAAGAAAACGCTGAATCTCAGTGCACCCTTCACCCTGAACCTGCCATATCTGTTGTGTTTCCTTACGTGTTTTGAAAACTTTAGACCTCGGATTGATACACAGTACTCATCCCAGTGAAGAAAGGTCTCCCCACCTTCCTCACAGCCTGACTGCTGCCTTCCCTACAGCGAAGGTCCTTGCACAGCTTCCAGCACGCTTCCTCGTGGGTTTTGCCCAGAGTGCGCCTCAACGAGACAGTCGACACAAGTAAACTGATTTCCTGATCAACTATTTTATTAAATATAAGTCTGAGGCCCTCGTTATCAGAACCTCTATTGCGGTTGAGCGCCCATCACCGGAAGTGTTTAGCACCCATTACGGCAAATATTTAGAAGCGTACCACTGCCCAATTTTAGGGCAGGAAGGCCCTCAGCAAGCCCTCCACTCATGGGGAAGCCCGGGACTCCAAGTACAAGGTTCCCCTGGGCGCGGAGGGGAGCCGTCCCGACTACGAACTGCAGACCCTCTCGGGGAACCCTGGCCGTCCAAGCGGCAGAACCCACCCCGACTCCCGGCTGGACTACGGGTGACGCTCCGCTCCAGAGAGCAGGCGAAGGCAACCCCGAGGCTGGGGGATGCGCGGGCTGCAGTAAGTAAGAAGGTGTCTCGAGGCTGCGCACAGCACGGCAAGGCTGAGAACGTTCTGGGCACCTGAGAAGCTGTGAAAGCAAAGTTGTGAACAGCAAAGGGTTGAGTCAGAACCAAAGAGTTGCGCACGTCCAGTAAACACGCAAACCTCTAGCCAAGAAAACCAAAACCAAAAACAAAAACAAAAAATCTGTGCGGCCGCTGCAGACAGGGAGGCCTGAGCCGGAGGTTTGCAAAGGAAGGCGCTTCTTGAGACTTTCTCGTCAGGTGCTAGAGACAGGCAAGGTGTGGGCAAGTCAAATGCTGAATTCACTTTAGGAAAGTAGTTTCAGGAGAGCCCAAGAGACAGAGCGGAGCTAGAGATTCCGGGAGGGGCGGCGACGCGCGAATCCTGTGGGTCCCCGAGGGCCCGGCGGTGGGCGCTCCGTGCGCGCCGCAGCAGCTCCTCCCCGGCCCCGGCCCGCGCGCACGCCCC
>SJYX01011265.1:0-39725 GCA_006410675.1 Oreotragus oreotragus | reverse complement strand
CACCGGCCGGCGCTCCCCGGCGCTGCCCTGGCGGAGCCGCCGCCCCGCCGCGCTCCGGAGCCGCCGCCGCCGTCGTCTCGATGCCTCGCCGCTGCTTCCCTGACAGGCTGTGGAGGCGCGACGTCCCGCGGGACCCGTAACCCGAGCCCGCCCCGCCCCCCGCCGCGCGACCCCTACGACCCAGAGGTCGCTTCTCCAACTTCTAGAACTTTTAAGGTGTGCTGGAAATTATACGCCGCCCGTCCAGCCCAAGGCCACGGAAACAACACCCCCGTTTGTCTTCCGCTGCTCACGGGGTCTTGACGATGGGATTCGTGGAGCAAATACGGTAAATAAAGCGGTAGTATTCAAGTGGGAAACATGTTACTATTTTTTTTAAATGAAAATCAGTTAATATATATTTCAAACTACACTCCTTATGGAGAATCATGTTGACACAGGAACAATGACAAAACTGAATGACAATGTTAAGGTTTTTTTTGTTTGTTTTTTTTTAAAGCTTTGAGGAGTTGCCTCAGATAAACACTATGTTCAATATGCGCCACGGATTCTTTCCCAGGCATTCGAGTTAGAATGTACAAATCAGTTTTTGTTTTTTATTAAGTAATGCTACCTGATATGTGGTTTAGCAGACAGGAAGGTAAATGGAGGGAAAATGGAGTATGGAAAGAAGGAAGGGATAAAATAAGGAGGAAGGAGGGAAGGAAAGAGCCTGTTTTGCTTTTAATGCCTAATAAGAGCACCGTGGCCAGAGTGCTCCAATCCAAGAAGAGGAACGACAGAAATGATTTCGGTATAAAAACTTTCCTATGGCCTTATCTTAGCAAGGATTACGGTTGGTTCATTAGAGTCACACACCCCCCCGCCCCCCGCCACCTGCTTTTTGCATTTCCAAAGCGACTGTATGATTAACTAGTTACTTGGCGGCGGCTCTTTTAAAGCTGCAAAGTGCGCCTGTAGAACTAGTACCATCTCATTAGAGGCCGAGCATCACCGTCACAGCGCTGCCTGGGAGAAAGAGCTGGAAATTCCTCTCTCTTCCACACGAGGGCACTCTCTTCAAGGGTACCACACTAGCCTGAGAGTCTGGTGGTGAACTTGACTGATAACTCGGTGTGTGTACTTTTCTTCAGACTTTGATCATCTCTGAATAAATCCTAACAGTGAGATACTGAGGAGGAATTGGGTACCTGTGACATACATTTCCGGTGTCATCCATCTGACACTTTGTCATCTTATGAGATTACCTTGTCAGTCCTTGAGCCCAGTACTTAAACTGTAATGTACATAGGAGATCTTGTTAAAAATGCAGATTCTGAGTCCATCTGGGTTGGAGCCTGAGATAGGCACTTCTAACAAGTTCCTGGGTGAGGCTGGTGGGCCGATTGGAGGGCCAGATTTTGAGTAGTAACACTGTAGACAGGTAGATTATAAACTAGTTTTGGAAGTAAGTCAGGTGACTTAATATGACAACAATTGTAACAGTAATACTGAGTATCACTGAGTATTTGGCACATGTGCTTGGCATTGTTCTAAGCACCGTACCTGTATTAACTCATAATAGGACAGCTTTGTGAGTTAGATAGTGCTATTGTTTCTAGTTTAGTTTATTTTCCTTTTGGTGGCTTGATTTAATTTTTAAATTTGTAGATTATTCAGAGAAATGTCTGCCCTCCTTTGTTCCATTCTACCTGGTGCTCCCAGGCGTAAACAACTTCATGGTTTCCTGGCTTATTCTTCCTGGTTTCTCATCACAAAGCTAGGCAGTTATAGGTATGTGTTCTAGTTTCCTTTCTCAAACAATGGTGACTGTAAATGCTCTTTTTTTCCTCAGCTTTTTTTCATGTCTCAATATCTCTGGAAATCACTGTATATTGCTTCACAGAGATTTTCATTCATTCTTTTTAACAGTTACATAATACTTCATTGTGTGTATGTACCACATTGTGTTCACTCACCTATGTTTGGATATTTATGTAGTTTCCAATATTTTATAAATATTTTATTACAGATAGGAAATTTAGAGGAAGATCAAATAATTAACTTCAAATCACCTAAAATATGAATGTGAAAGAAATTACATTAGAATTAGTAAGGATTGACTTTCTTCTTTAATGTTTAAGGGAGTTGTTTAGTTTTTGTTAAGATAATTGTAGAGGTGGTCAAAAGTGCCTCACTTATCACAGTATGTCTGTTTTCTATGGATAGTAATATTCAGGAATTTCTGCAATAATTTTGGTGTTAGTTTACTGTCTTTAGATTTACTGAGGCAATATTTCTTACAGTTTTTGCCTTTTTATTATTCATATGTATTACCACAAATTATTCACCAGTATCCTCTCCATAAAAAATTACATTTCCAGACTTAACTTCTCTTTCTCTGCTGTATTGGCATGGTTTCTAGACAGTGGATCCCGAGGCTGGAATAAGGTAATGAGGCCACTGGAGAGAGGCAGGCTTTCCCACTGTCATTGCATGGTCTCCCACATCTATAAATACAGCATCCATTTCCATCCATGTTGGATTTTAAAAATACTGTAAAAATTCATTTATAATAAGTACCCAAAAGACTAAATGGAAGATACAGTAATGATGACAAGACTGTTTCACCTCTGAACTGGAGTTCTTGTACTATCAGCTGTTTTTCCCCCCACTTTTGCACAATAAATAAATGCATAGGTTACTTTTTGTATTTACTACTGTATTTTGTATGTGAAGCAGTTTATAGTTTCTCTGGAGAAGTGTGAATCCTTAGCAAAATTCTTGTCAGAAACTTAAAATTATTCCTCAGCTGTTGTCCCAAATCTACCTATTAATTCTAATCTTCCAGCTTCTTTCCTTAACTTACTCCAGCCCCTCTCCACACCTCGGTAAGAGTGGACTTATCCCAGTGCCTCCTGGGAAAAGCTGAATTTTGTTAGTTTGAGCAAATGCTTGCTTGCTTCCCTCCCTCCTGATGCTGCCAACAACACTGGCCCCTGGCATCTCTCCACACTGCTCCCCAGGTGCCCCTCCTCAAATTCAAACGGGCTGCAACTTAAGGCGGCAAGCTGCTTCCCATCTTTGGTTTTTGTGCATGCTGCTTTATTTTTTTTTTTTTTTTTTTAAGTTTTATTAAAGTATAAAGGAGATAGAGAAAGCTTCTGACATAGGCATCAGAAGGGGGCAGAAAGAGTACCCCTGCTTTATTCTTAGAATATATTTCCCCATGAATTTGCTTGACAAAGCCTATTTATTATTTTCTCTTTTTTTGGGCCATATTTTACAGCTTGCAGGATATTAGTTCCTTGATCAGGGCTTGAACCCAGGCCCCTTGCAGTGTAAGCTCCAAGTCCTAGCCACTGGACTACCAGGGAATTTCCTATTCTTTTTTTTTTTTTGCGATAGTATTTAGATCCTCACTTGAGAACAGAAATATGACAAGCCCATTTGTACACATAACTTATTCAAGCCTTCAGTTCAGTTCAGTTCAGTCCCTCAGTTGTGTCCGACTCTTTGCGACCCCGTAATTCAAGCCTTAACATTGTATTATATTTTATTTTGGCTTTTAAAGAAATGAAATATTTTAGACACAGTCAATGTCTTCCACATATCCCACTCTGATCCTATTTCCTCACCTGAGGTAACTGCTGTTATGAATTTGTATGTACCAGTACCACACATGGTTTTATATTTTTGCCATTTATGCATGTATTCATATGCAACATGTGTTATTTGTTAGCAAATTTTAAGATCCGATGAATGACATTAAACCATATTTATAATTTTGCAACTTTTGTTGTTATCATTAAGAGGTGTACTGTTTATCCATTTTCATCGCAATATTCTATTATGCAAATAAATCACAATTTATCCATTCTCTTGATGTACACTTGATTGCTTCTAATTATTTGCAATTACAAATAATGCTGTTGTGAACATTCTTATACACATTTCTTTGTGTATATATGTGAGTTTCACTATGGTAAATACCTAGAAGTAACTGGGTCATGCTGTATACACAAATGCAATTTTTACTGATATCTTAACATATTCAGTGTTACTGATATTAAACTGCTCTCTACAAAGATTTGTATTAACTGTATTTTCTTATTTTCAATGTTCTTATGTCCTAGCATCAGGGAACTGGCTGAAGAATACAATTTGCTGTCAAAATATCAACCGGAAAACATTAAAATGAATGGATACATGTTTTACGTGATCTCCCATAATTCTTTCTTTAACCTTGGAACATAAGGAAGAAAGTTTGGGGAATTTTAAAAGTAATACATGTTTTTTTTTTTAGGTAAAAGGTAAAATACAAGTGATATTGACTATATTTAGATTAGATTGGAGTATAGTTTACATTAAAATGTGTGGTGAATAAGAAACAACTGTGTAGAAATCATGGAAACTTGGTCATAAAAATGTATATTTTTATGTTACTAAATTTTGTTTCCTTCAGCAAGATAAGTCAGTGAGTCCACACTACTTGAATTCCTACTTGAACTATGTTTTCAAATTAAATAAATCAACAGACATAAGTCCCAATGCGTGCTATTAAACTTTGAGATGAATTGGTGGGGAGTTCAAATCCTGTTCTGAGGGTAAGACTCATGGATGAGAGCATTGTAAATATCTTATCAGTCAGGGGATAGGTCTATGGCACACATAAATTACTTGCAAAGATAAGGCTTTGGGAAAAATTCAACCTCTTATACCAATGAAAAAATGAAACAAAGTACTACCAAATGGTGAACCATCATCTGACAATTTGTGAAAAAAGAAGAATCAACAATTAAGAACAATAGTTATAAATATTTATGGCCCACATATGCACCAAATTATACGAAGTGTCATATGTTACATTAAGTAGAAAAAATGCCTTTATATCGTCACGGAAATGATTCACAGTGGATTTGATACTAAACTCAGAATAAAATTTAACTGAACTTCTTAGCAAGATCATCCCTATTGTTTCCCTATTCAGTGAGAAATTCTACTGCCATTCAATGCTTTCTACCTAGATATATGTATTTTTAACCCTCTGGAAAACCAACAAATACAACAAAATTAACATATTATTTTGTAGATGTTAAAAACAAGCAAGGAAAATGTCAGCATTTTTAATCTTCAACACTGTCACATAACAAGCACTCAATAGATATTTTCTGAATGAATGCACGAGTACTTATGAGCTAGGCATTATGTCAGCAGCTAACAAAATTCTCAGGAGTTAAATAATTTTCAGAATTCTTTACTGACTTTTCTTGGCATGACTGCAGAGTGAATAATAGGAAAAAACCAAATGGCTACATTGAAAAGCGTGGCTTCATAATGGCTATTATCAATGACAGAACTATAAAAAAACCAGTAAATATATCTGACACTGTTCTTTCCAAACCTGCCCAGACTTACAAATCCTACACACAAACAACAAATAAAGACACAAACAGCAAATAACAAATGAACTTCAAATGCTTTTTGAACATAATTTTTATTTAAGCATGGACTTTTAGCTTGGTTCACCCTAGAGTGCAACCTATTTGTTACGTTAATAGAGAGTTCAGGGCTACAGGGCCATTATAACGTTGCTGGTGTTGGTACAACTTCATCAGAAGGTATGAATATGACCCGCAGGAAAAACAGTCCACAAAGAGAACACAATGAAAACATCCACCGTTTTACAAATCACTCTGTTATCACAGACACAAAATGGCACTTACTGTTAGTAAATCAGCCACAGAACACTTTAAAAGTATCTTTTAGACAAGGAAATGGGACCTCCTTTGTGGGAGATAGGGTTTTCATCCACAATTTTTTTAAGTAGAAAATATTTCAAGGTCAAGCATTTTTCTTATCCACAAACAACGCTAAACCAACATACATTTCAAGGGGTATATTAAAGGAGATACAATTCTTTACAACTATCTTCATGAGTAGGTATTTCAATGAATTTTCTGTAGAATATAAGTTGCCTGAAATTCAGCAGCAAAAAATATTGCAACATAATAAGTAAATACAGTGTCAATGTGTTATATTGTAGAAGAGAATACATAAAGAACCAACAATGATAATTTAATCATATAAAACATGATACATAGCTGAAATACAGTCCACTTAAATAGCTTTGTGACCAAGAATGTTAAATACTGTACTAAATGCCATTTTAAACATAAAAATCTCTTAAACTTTTGTGCTTAAACTTTTTTTTCTGTTAAACTATTTCTTATTTTTAATACTGCTACTGTAACTGATATTACAACAGATCACAATTTGCACGGATACATCAACATGAAGACATTTACTTATGAGAAATAAGTCACTTGTCATTAGTTCACAGTGTGGGAAAGTGGTATACACTTGGTCTTGAGAAGGGCTTTCAGTTAATCACTAAGTCCTTCACAGAAGTTTCCTGATATCAGATGCAGTGCGAGATTTAAAAGAATGCGAAACAACACATCACATATTGGAAGGAAAAATAAACTTTTTGATTCTTCATGGGTATCGTCTAAGTGACCTTCGTCTTCTGTTGTAGAAGTGCCTGAGCCCATGTTGTCGTGAAAAATTCATCATGTAATTTTGTTTGCGAGTGCTGTTAAAATCAGAAAGGATAGAAGCAGGGAGGGAAAAAAGAAAGAGCATGTAAGTTCCATCACTGAAAGCACAGTCTAGTCTACGTCCTAAGTTACCCTGCTATTTTCTGGAAAATTCTCAGGGGTTATAGGCCATGCTAACATTACCACCCCAGGACAGAAGAACTAAAGGTTGACACCTGCATTCACTGCCTTTGGCCTTGAAGAAATCCCCTTCTTTTCATGAGTGAGTTCTGAACCAGAACAAATGGTAAATTCTCTTGATTAATTGAAAAGTAGACTGCAACTGTTTTTGGATTTTTAATTTTATTCTCGAGCTCTTTCTGAAAAGGCTGAGTTGAATGGAATTAATTTGAGATAAAGTGTGTACTATGCCTATTACCTTATTTACATACATCTTTAACAAGTAGGAAGGACAATTTGATTCTTCCAGCAACCACTGCCATATAAAGCTTCAGAAACAAAGGAAAAACAAACTTCTTTTCGGAATCAGCTTGATCTTCCTATTTCCTGCGGTCTCAGGGGCAAAATGAAGAAGCAATTTTTTTTTCTCAGAATATGAGATTTTGTTGCCTTCCTCAAACAGTAAGCAGCTGGGGTCATATTCTATGAACATGGCCTTATGAAGGAGACATCCTACTAAAAAAAACATAATACAATACTAAGAAAGTGTAAAGTGAATGTATAGATGTAAAACTACTGCTGCTACTGCTAAGTCGCCTCAGTCGTGTCAGAGATGGCAGCCCATCAGGCTCCACCGTCCCTGGGATTCTCCAGGCAAAAACACTGGAGTGGGTTGCCATTTCCTTCTCCAATGCATGAAAGTGAAAAGTAAAACAAGTCGCTCAGTTGTGTCCGACTCCTAGCGACCCCATGGACTGCAGCCTACCAGGTTCCTCCGTCCATGGGATTTTCCAAGCAAGAGTACTGCAGTGGGGTGCCATTGCCTTCTCTGAGATGTAAAACTATGTGCACATATCCCCCTCATGTATATACACACACATTCATACATACATACTCAAGGTCAAGCTGATAACAATTCTGAAAATGAATTTTAGGAACCTGTAAAAGTATGCATGATACTGGCAGAGATAGCTGTTAAAGTTCTGATATGGAAAATGCAATTTAAGAAGGATACTTATCCATAAGATCACTGAAAAGAATCAGACTTCTTTCACACATGGACTGGACTGACAACATGTTTCTATATAGCATCAAAATGTGTTTTTTATGAGTGAGCCTCTTAGTATTTTCCAAATTCAGTCAGTCTCTTGAATGCTGTCTTGTCTTAAAGTCTTTTCTTCCTTGCTTATGTGCTCAGTTATGTCCAATTCTTTGCTACCCCATGAATTGTAGCCTGCCAGGGTCCTCCGCCCATGGAATTTTCTAGGTAGGAATACTGGAGTGGGTTGCCATTTCCTCCTCCAGGGGATCTTCCTGACTTCAGGGATCGAACCCTCGTCTCCTGTTTCTCCTGCATTGCAGGTGGATTCTTTACCACTGCACCACCTAAAATGTGCTTGGAGCAGGATAATGTTATGTGATGTGATTTCACCATGAAGGTAAATATGATATGAATTTGCATTGGGTTACAGAGGAAGGAAAGAGTAATTTTGCACTGAGCAGTGTATTCTTCTGCTCAACAGACGACGTAAAATATGTAAAATAAAATATGCAAAGATGTAAAACAATTGTTTTACCTAGATATTATCATTTGTAATATACAGAAACCTTTAAAGTGAGGATTTTATAGATGTTAGAACATTAGAAAATAAAATTTATAATAAAATCTATCAAAGAAAAAAATATAAAGTGAATTTTATCAGATATACTTAATCAAGAAGCAATAGCATTTGTGCTAAAGCTTGATAAAAAGACATTGCATTGATCTATAGTTTACAAAATAAAATGATAATAACTTGCACCCTGGATTTCTATCATATGGAAATGTTCAAAATGATAGAATGGAAACAAAATATGCTCTGAAGACATTATAGAGAAAAAGAAAAAAAAATCAGGTTTTGTTTTCAGATAGCTTGACTGTCCTCCCTGTTCCCCTGATGTGTTAATATTATATGTATCAATCAAGTTGACCAGTTTCAATGTCACAGTTGAAGGAGGAAATGAATGTATATATTATTTATTAGTGGTGAGAAGTACTACTTGCTGCCTATGTAAAGTCTAGTTATAAAAAAAGAACAATGACCTAATGTATTGAACTAATCAAGTGTCAGGAGAAAGAATCCTCTCACCTCTTGAGTCACAGAAGATTAACCTGGAACTAGCTATCTTCCTGCCAGCATCCTAGGACACTTCATGTGTGCTCTTTCCCTGAATTTCCTTGAGCTATTATATTACAGTGGTCCCCTAAGCTAGCCTCCTCATCCTTTCTGCTTATGAAAGAAACACTACTGAAGAGAAACCATAAATACCAAGAAAGTATCACTGAATGTATAATTGCAAAGAAATTTGTGTAACGTGCAAAGAAAGAAAGAAAAGCTGCTCAGTCATGTCCGACTCTTTGTGATCCCATGGACTGTAGCCTACCAGGCTCCTCCATCAAACATTGATTTAATCTTGTTAAAAAGGATTCCTAATCCTTTTATCTAGGTCAACTTTGCCAGCTATTGTAAGTCCTCCATGCATTTCATTTTACTCCTTTTCAAGTCCTTTCATCTATTATACTTTACAGACATCTCTATTCAAACTCACCTTGAGTCCCTTCCACCTGCCTTACTGGATAATCTTCAACCCAGCTTCCTAAATTTCTACTTATTTTTCAAGTATTACATTTTTTTTTTATTGCTCACCCCTGCCAGTAGGTTTCCGCCCCTACTTTGAATCCTCATACTTTTCCTTTTCTGCTTTGCATGGAGATGACTCATGTTCATGTCTTGGCTCCCCTTGACTAAACTTCTCTGGGTGTAGCAAGTGTGCCCCACTCCCCCCACCCCCGTACCATAGCACTGAGCCTCCTGCCTGACCCCTGAGTGGTCATGGCATGTTTGTTGAACTTTTGGTGACTTACTGATTGGATTCCTGTTGTAAATCATTACTCTTTAACTATAAGGAATAATTGCACAGTTAAAGCAATGAAAATTATTCTGTTGTAAACACATTTAACGATATAAGGTACTCAAAGAAAATTTAAAATAGTTAAAATATCTTACAAGAAAAAAAGATAAACTCAGAACACTTAGGATATTCAGTTATCTCAATGCAACCCAAACTGATGGGAAAGTGACCTCAATATATGGGAAAACAGGAACATTTCATTTGAACAAAAGTTGATATGCATGTGTGGCTTCAAAGCAACTTCTCCACATAACTAATTATGGACTGATTTAAATTCTACATTTTTATGTTGTTTCTTGTTTAGTTGCTAACTCGTGTCCAACTCTGTGACCTCACGGACTGTGTAACCCCCTAGGCTCCTCTATCTACAGGATTTCCCAGGCAAGAATACTAGAGTGAGTTGCCATTCCCTTCTCCAGGAGATCTTTCCAACCCAGGGATCCAACCCCATGTCTCCTGCATTGCAAATGGATTCTTTACAGCGGAGCCACCAGGGAAGCCTGCTTCATTTTTATGAGTGAGAAAATAAATATTAACAGGTTGCAGATCTTTAATACCTTGATAATAGATCCAGCTTTGGAGCTTATATTTACTTTAGGAGGCATTTTGATTCATTGGATATCCTTTAATTTTGAATAAATGTATATATCTGTAACAGATCTTTAGATCACTGCAAATGTTGATATGCATTCAGCATTTGCAATAGATGTTTGTTACAGATAGCTAATGTTTTGTAGTAACATTAGAAATGGCCACATTTTCAAAGCATACTCGAAAAATTTTGTTACATAAAACATGAGTATCTCTGGTGACAGGATGGAATCTAACAAAAGTAGATTTTTTCCAGTTCATAAGCTTTTGAAAATCAAGCATCATGGGAAGCTATACCAAAGTACTGCCTGCTTCAAGGACCATTAATAAACTCACATGGTTACTAAATACTTGTGGCTTCTAGAATATCTAATTTATGGGATTGGACATTAGGAGAATTTTAAACCAGTTTAAGATGTCATGCTTATTATGTCTTTTCTTTTTTTTTTTTTGTGGAGCAGATCTGGGACCCTATTTTTGGTTTTGATACATATAGATGTATGTGGTGGTTTAGTCGCTTAAGTCATGTCCGACTCTTGCGGCCCCATGGACTGTAGCCTGCCAGGCTCGTCTGTCCGTGGGGATTCTCCTGGCAAGAATACTGGAGTGGGTTGCCATTTCCTTCTCCAATATAGATGTACAGTTATAGATAAACTAGTTATAAACTTATAACCAAAATAATTATAGGTGTGATGGAATTTTAAGGAGTTATTTCTTCACTGCAATAGTATTAATATGAGAAAGTATTTTATTACAATTCCAATGAAAGCAGGTAATATTCATTCCAAGGCATATCAACTATGGTTCTTGACTTATCAATTTGCTTGACTGAATAGAACTAGGTCCGCTTAAAAATTTCTATTTTGAGGAAGCCACTGAAAGAAGGGAGAGTGATCAATGACTTCTTGGAAATGCTAACTTAAATTTCCATTATTGCTGTGGGAGTTTAGGGACTTTAAATAGCATATGGAATAATAAAATGCTTCCTCATAGGAAATACGGATATTGCAAGTTTTTTCAAGAACTAGTGACTGTTCACCTCGTATTCTTCACTGGAGCCACTATCTTACGTTATCATTATAAAAAATTAAGTGATTTGTTGTTGATTCTAAAGGAAATGGGGAAGGTGGAGACTTGATAAAAATAATGTGAGCGCATAGAAATTTAGTTATTTTTACTGTTAATTAATTTTTTATCAAAACTTATGATATAATAAGTAATGTTTTATATCAATGCAAAAATAAGAATCCAGTGACTGCCATTATTTTTCAGAGAAATACTGATGATTGTAAGACGGGAAACTGCCACTGAAGCTACTCAATTAAACTGCCCTGCATAGAAGATGCTGTACATTTTACTTTCAAGGCCTTGCATTTTCAGGAGGGATATGTGTAAGTAAGTGTGGGCTCACATATCTCACAAATGTAGAGCACTTCATTTTTCTTTTCCCTGCTGAATGGGGCTGAGAATAGTATCTGATATTGTGTACTTTGGGGAAATGAAACTTCTAGCAGAATATGCATATGTTTAACAAACAATAACCATGTTACCTTCTTACCTAGGCTTAAAGTATCTCCAAATGTAAACATATGTTAAAGAAGTCTTACCTAAGGATACCTAAGTCTTACCTAAGGATACCAGTCTTACCTAAGTATACTTTCTTTCCTAAGTTTTAAAGTATCCCTATTAGAGAACAAATGTAGATACGTATTCTAAAAGGCCATTCCTTTTCTAGATCCTAAGGATAGGATCTAGAACTCACAAATATTATGAATATATCCACTCCCTTTTGCTGGTTCATTTATTAACAGAATAGATTTGAAATGTCCAGGCATTCTCAATCATCTCTAGCACGAGAGATCTTTTGAAAGACACCACATTTAATCAGAGCCCATAGCTCTTGTGCACACATTTATGAGTGAGAAAATAAATATTAACAGGTTGCAGATCTTTTATACCTTGATAATAGATCCAGCTATTTTTCCTCCGATAACAAACTTATAAACTGTTCATATTTCGAGAACGCCTAGGAAAATCCCAGGTACAGAATCAAGCAGTCCAATGAAGGCATGCTGATTGGCACTCTCGTCTATGCTGTTTGTATACATCAGAGAATTACTACAATTTGGCTGAACACCAAGTTTACATGATATAGGTTTCAAGTGTTCCAGTATTTCTCAATATTACATATAACTTTGCTTTCACAGTTTTTTTTTTAATTGCAAAGGTCTTCCACAAAATTTCTCAGTTAACATAGGTAATAACAATGAAACTTAGTAAACAGTTCCCCAGAATTAGTAAGAGGACTTACCTTACTCTAGTGGAAAACCAATGACAGCAAATAATGAAATATAACACAAGTTAAAAAATGCCTTTCAACACATGCAGCACTGTGATTAGTCATAAAAGTCTGATCAGGTTTAGACGCAATATACGATTTTTCATCTCTTTTGAAAATAAAAATTAAAGAAGTTATTCCTTATTCTTCTATACCTAGTATATACATATATTTAACTTTTCTATGTAATGCAACATGCAATATTTGCTCATAACCATATGTGTCAAAGTACATGTAGCTACGTACTACATTTGGCATAAATGTTGCATATAAAGCATAAATATGAAAGTAACAGTTTAATAACTACCATAAATGTTATTATTTGATTTTTCAATTATTTACATTTTAGAAGATACTTATTCCTGAATATATTAAGGAATGGGCTTTTAGAAATAGTAAGTCCTGTATATCAAATAACACAATCAAATTTAAGGAAGGATAAATATGCTTTGCAACAAATGTAATACATTATTCTCCATAAATCATTTGTGCCAAAAATATGACAGTATCTTGATAATGAATAGCATGAGGGAATGGCCATGATGGAACTCATATTATTAAAATCTGATAAATGCTTTTAAGACCATAGTTAGCAACATACTGGTTTTCAATTCTCAGCAAATGTGGTGATAATTCACTTTTTTGGTAACTCAATTCACAAAGGCTGACTTTTTACTGAGCAATTTGCTTTCAAGGTACACATGCAAAAATCAGCCCACTTCATCATACACATGACAGGTTGTGACTTAAGACACATACACAGGAAATGTGATGTGTGAATGAAATGCATAGTTGGGTGAGGGAGATTCTTAGGATAGAAGGATGAGTGCCCAGGCAACAAAGGTTAAAAAAAAGGATTCTCTTTTATCCTAAGAAGACCCCACCAGCATGGATCTTGTGAGGGATCTGCCCAAATGTATTCACAAACATTTACGGAAAAACAAATATTCTACACTAGCCAATGAATTCAGAGAAATTAGGTTTCTGACACTTGATTGTCAATGACTGTGTTACGCTGCATCACTCAGACTTTACAGATGAGGACTTTTTGTAAGCTAGTGAGGCTGGGAAAAAGTGATCTGTCAATTTGGTTCATCTGTTCTGTGGCAGATTAGCAAGGGCTAATCATCATGAAGTGCTTTTCATGTACAGGTTTTATTGAAAAAATCATCAGAGTAGGGAGATTACACTCTCAAACAAGCATAAGGCATAAGTGACTTTGCTTGTTAAATGCCAAAACGGTGGTTTTTATCTTTATGGTGTGGGGCTTATTCTGTATATCCATATTTATGAAACTCAAATCCTTCTGGATGGAGTATTTTAGAATTAAACTATTAAATTAAAAATATGTTCTGTATCTTGTTCATTTAGGATGCACTCCTAAACCTTGAAATATTTTCAAAAGTGCTACATTTTTTTTTTCCTCATCAAACTCATGTATCTTCTCACTAATATGGGCAGTACTGAGGTTAGACTCAAGATACCATGCGTGACCACAAGTTTTCTTTCTCAGAGTTTTTAGCATGTGTCCTTAGTGCACATGCAAACGAGCTAAACTATGGTAATAAAGCTATATTAGGGCCAATCTTTACTCAGAAAAGAAAATATATTCTAAAAATGTATACCTCCAACCATTGGTTGCAAAAAACATATCAGTTGCGCTATTTGCAGTGTTCAATTAGGTAGGGCTTGTATCTCTTTAGGTATGCACCTCAGCCTCCTGTTCCTGCCACACTTAAGAAGCCAACAATCTTAGTTTATATAACTGTTATTATATAAAAGTATAATTAATTAGGATGAGATTTTGAATTTAATAGGGCTTTATGGGAGTATTTCACCTATTTCTAAATATACATCTGCTGCAGCAAAGATATAATTAGTAATATTTGTGAACTGTCACATGAGCCTTGGCTGGTTTCTCTGTGTTTTATCTGCTTGAAAGACACTTGGAAAAATTATTTTATTTTTCTGAATTATCTGGAACTTTAATTTTAAGCTCATTAAATGAATGAATTAAAATAAATTACGTAGAGCTATGGAAGGCATATTGACTAACAAATGCCTTAAAATTTTTTGTGACTCTTCTGAAAAGACATAGTTTAAAAGAATACAGTAGCATGGACATAATACAAAAGCAAAAAATCAAAAATATAGTTCTGAAAAGATAATTTCTTTGTATGGTATCTTTAAAACAACTTATTGATTAAACTCAACTTTATGAAATATTTCTTCCTTCCAAAAAAGAAGGAAAAAAAGTAACTCCTTTAGTTTTAACAAATTTTAACATATAATAATGTATACATATGTTTATCAATATGTAAAATTTTATGGTTACATGTATAAAGTTATGTTAAAATCATTCACTGAAAAGAAGACTTTGAATAAAACTCAAGTCATGTAATACTCTGCATGTGAGGCAATGACCTTTTCTCATTCAGAATGTTTTAGTTCCCTGAGACTCTGAGAAAATCATACAGAGTAAGAGCAGACAGGTGGCTGGTAAGTGATAAATTCTTCAAAGTACTAAAATTCTGGAGATGGAATAAAAGTAAAGTCTTTGCAAATGCAGATTATTGCTCCAGAAAAATACCAGAAACACTAGGTTGATTCTCGTAATAATATCACGAGAATATCATGAAGCTGGCAGCTGCTTATAAAAATTAATACCAATGCCAGGTATACCAGAAGGTTTCCTTGGGAACTGCATGATGTGAACCTTTGAGGCAGCAGGTCACCTCCGTTTGACTCCTGAGTTGTGAAGGTGTTATTTCATACCAGGGAGTATATTTGTACTTCTGACCCACCTACTCTTTAATTTTATTCTGTGGGAAGGAACTGTGGTGATGATAAGCCTTTGAAATCTGAAATGGATAATTGCAATTGCTCAGCTGGGTGGGAGGAGAAGAAATATCTATTCAAACACATGACATGTAAGATTTGTTATATCTACCCAAGGTCAGTATTAGTACCCTGCCTTCTATTAAGGACTGTCAAATTTTGAACTTTTCATAAAAAGTTGGTAATGCTTTGTCAGGGATAGGAAGCTCCATTAATGTAAACTGCCTCAGAGAGAGACTTGAAAGATAAAAACTAGTTACTAATTCTAAATCTGACTCTCAAACAGTTTATTAGAATGAACTGAGGTGCTTTTAAAAAAGACTGATGCCCAGGTCTCACTGCAGATTGGCTGAAATCACATGGTCTGTAGGGATGGGTATGGGCACTGGGACACGTGTTGATGCTTCCAAAAGCTCTTAAGTGTATTTCATGTTCAATCAGATTGAGAAGCGCTCCTTTGAAAGGAAAGTAGCCAGGGAAGAATGGATGTAGGGTTGGTTTTTGGTCTGTCTGGATATCTTGCTCTCTCTGACCTTACCAAAAATCATTCATTTTAGAGCCCAGCTTAGTCTACTCTCCTGGCATAATGCAGTTGACTTCAGGGATCGAACCCTCGTCTCCTGTTTCTCCTGCATTGCAGGTGGATTCTTTACCACTGCACCACCTAAAATGTGCTTGGAGCAGGATAATGTTATGTGATGTGATTTCACCATGAAGGTAAATATGATATGAATTTGCATTGGGTTACAGAGGAAGGAAAGAGTAATTTTGCACTGAGCAGTGTATTCTTCTGCTCAACAGACGACGTAAAATATGTAAAATAAAATATGCAAAGATGTAAAACAATTGTTTTACCTAGATATTATCATTTGTAATATACAGAAACATTTAAAGTGAGGATTTTATAGATGTTAGAACATTAGAAAATAAAATTTATAATAAAATCTATCAAAGAAAAAATATAAAGTGAATTTTATCAGATATACTTAATCAAGAAGCAATAGCATTTGTGCTAAAGCTTGATAAAAAGACATTGCATTGATCTATAGTTTACAAAATAAAATGATAATAACTTGCACCCTGGATTTCTATCATATGGAAATGTTCAAAATGATAGAATGGAAACAAAATATGCTCTGAAGACATTATAGAGAAAAAGAAAAAAAAATCAGGTTTTGTTTTCAGATAGCTTGACTGTCCTCCCTGTTCCCCTGATGTGTTAATATTATATGTATCAATCAAGTTGACCAGTTTCAATGTCACAGTTGAAGGAGGAAATGAATGTATATATTATTTATTAGTGGTGAGAAGTACTACTTGCTGCCTATGTAAAGTCTAGTTATAAAAAAAGAACAATGACCTAATGTATTGAACTAATCAAGTGTCAGGAGAAAGAATCCTCTCACCTCTTGAGTCACAGAAGATTAACCTGGAACTAGCTATCTTCCTGCCAGCATCCTAGGACACTTCATGTGTGCTCTTTCCCTGAATTTCCTTGAGCTATTATATTACAGTGGTCCCCTAAGCTAGCCTCCTCATCCTTTCTGCTTATGAAAGAAACACTACTGAAGAGAAACCATAAATACCAAGAAAGTATCACTGAATGTATAATTGCAAAGAAATTTGTGTAACGTGCAAAGAAAGAAAGAAAAGCTGCTCAGTCATGTCCGACTCTTTGTGACCCCATGGACTGTAGCCTACAAGGCTCCTCCATCAAACATTGATTTAATCTTGTTAAAAAGGATTCCTAATCCTTTTATCTACGTCAACTTTGCCAGCTATTGTAAGTCCTCCATGCATTTCATTTTACTCCTTTTCAAGTCCTTTCATCTATTATACTTTACAGACATCTCTATTCAAACTCACCTTGAGTCCCTTCCACCTGCCTTACTGGATAATCTTCAACCCAGCTTCCTAAATTTCTACTTATTTTTCAAGTATTACATTTTTTTTTTATTGCTCACCCCTGCCAGTAGGTTTCCGCCCCTACTTTGAATCCTCATACTTTTCCTTTTCTGCTTTGCATGGAGATGACTCATGTTCATGTCTTGGCTCCCCTTGACTAAACTTCTCTGGGTGTAGCAAGTGTGCCCCACTCCCTCCACCCCCGTACCATAGCACTGAGCCTCCTGCCTGACCCCTGAGTGGTCATGGCATGTTTGTTGAACTTTTGGTGACTTACTGATTGGATTCCTGTTGTAAATCATTACTCTTTAACTATAAGGAATAATTGCACAGTTAAAGCAATGAAAATTATTCTGTTGTAAACACATTTAACGATATAAGGTACTCAAAGAAAATTTAAAATAGTTAAAATATCTTACAAGAAAAAAAGATAAACTCAGAACACTTAGGATATTCAGTTATCTCAATGCAACCCAAACTGATGGGAAAGTGACCTCAATATATGGGAAAACAGGAACATTTCATTTGAACAAAAGTTGATATGCATGTGTGGCTTCAAAGCAACTTCTCCACATAACTAATTATGGACTGATTTAAATTCTACATTTTTATGTTGTTTCTTGTTTAGTTGCTAACTCGTGTCCAACTCTGTGACCTCACGGACTGTGTAACCCCCTAGGCTCCTCTATCTACAGGATTTCCCAGGCAAGAATACTAGAGTGAGTTGCCATTCCCTTCTCCAGGAGATCTTTCCAACCCAGGGATCCAACCCCATGTCTCCTGCATTGCAAATGGATTCTTTACAGCGGAGCCACCAGGGAAGCCTGCTTCATTTTTATGAGTGAGAAAATAAATATTAACAGGTTGCAGATCTTTAATACCTTGATAATAGATCCAGCTTTGGAGCTTATATTTACTTTAGGAGGCATTTTGATTCATTGGATATCCTTTAATTTTGAATAAATGTATATATCTGTAACAGATCTTTAGATCACTGCAAATGTTGATATGCATTCAGCATTTGCAATAGATGTTTGTTACAGATAGCTAATGTTTTGTAGTAACATTAGAAATGGCCACATTTTCAAAGCATACTCGAAAAATTTTGTTACATAAAACATGAGTATCTCTGGTGACAGGATGGAATCTAACAAAAGTAGATTTTTTCCAGTTCATAAGCTTTTGAAAATCAAGCATCATGGGAAGCTATACCAAAGTACTGCCTGCTTCAAGGACCATTAATAAACTCACATGGTTACTAAATACTTGTGGCTTCTAGAATATCTAATTTATGGGATTGGACATTAGGAGAATTTTAAACCAGTTTAAGATGTCATGCTTATTATGTCTTTTCTTTTTTTTTTTTTNCAAGCAGTCCAATGAAGGCATGCTGATTGGCACTCTCGTCTATGCTGTTTGTATACATCAGAGAATTACTACAATTTGGCTGAACACCAAGTTTACATGATATAGGTTTCAAGTGTTCCAGTATTTCTCAATATTACATATAACTTTGCTTTCACAGTTTTTTTTTTAATTGCAAAGGTCTTCCACAAAATTTCTCAGTTAACATAGGTAATAACAATGAAACCTGTCTCTTATACACATCTTTAAGTCATGTCCGACTCTTGCGGCCCCATGGACTGTAGCCTGCCAGGCTCGTCTGTCCGTGGGGATTCTCCTGGCAAGAATACTGGAGTGGGTTGCCATTTCCTTCTCCAATATAGATGTACAGTTATAGATAAACTAGTTATAAACTTATAACCAAAATAATTATAGGTGTGATGGAATTTTAAGGAGTTATTTCTTCACTGCAATAGTATTAATATGAGAAAGTATTTTATTACAATTCCAATGAAAGCAGGTAATATTCATTCCAAGGCATATCAACTATGGTTCTTGACTTATCAATTTGCTTGACTGAATAGAACTAGGTCCGCTTAAAAATTTCTATTTTGAGGAAGCCACTGAAAGAAGGGAGAGTGATCAATGACTTCTTGGAAATGCTAACTTAAATTTCCATTATTGCTGTGGGAGTTTAGGGACTTTAAATAGCATATGGAATAATAAAATGCTTCCTCATAGGAAATACGGATATTGCAAGTTTTTTCAAGAACTAGTGACTGTTCACCTCGTATTCTTCACTGGAGCCACTATCTTACGTTATCATTATAAAAAATTAAGTGATTTGTTGTTGATTCTAAAGGAAATGGGGAAGGTGGAGACTTGATAAAAATAATGTGAGCGCATAGAAATTTAGTTATTTTTACTGTTAATTAATTTTTTATCAAAACTTATGATATAATAAGTAATGTTTTATATCAATGCAAAAATAAGAATCCAGTGACTGCCATTATTTTTCAGAGAAATACTGATGATTGTAAGACGGGAAACTGCCACTGAAGCTACTCAATTAAACTGCCCTGCATAGAAGATGCTGTACATTTTACTTTCAAGGCCTTGCATTTTCAGGAGGGATATGTGTAAGTAAGTGTGGGCTCACATATCTCACAAATGTAGAGCACTTCATTTTTCTTTTCCCTGCTGAATGGGGCTGAGAATAGTATCTGATATTGTGTACTTTGGGGAAATGAAACTTCTAGCAGAATATGCATATGTTTAACAAACAATAACCATGTTACCTTCTTACCTAGGCTTAAAGTATCTCCAAATGTAAACATATGTTAAAGAAGTCTTACCTAAGGATACCTAAGTCTTACCTAAGGATACCAGTCTTACCTAAGTATACTTTCTTTCCTAAGTTTTAAAGTATCCCTATTAGAGAACAAATGTAGATACGTATTCTAAAAGGCCATTCCTTTTCTAGATCCTAAGGATAGGATCTAGAACTCACAAATATTATGAATATATCCACTCCCTTTTGCTGGTTCATTTATTAACAGAATAGATTTGAAATGTCCAGGCATTCTCAATCATCTCTAGCACGAGAGATCTTTTGAAAGACACCACATTTAATCAGAGCCCATAGCTCTTGTGCACACATTTATGAGTGAGAAAATAAATATTAACAGGTTGCAGATCTTTTATACCTTGATAATAGATCCAGCTATTTTTCCTCCGATAACAAACTTATAAACTGTTCATATTTCGAGAACGCCTAGGAAAATCCCAGGTACAGAATCAAGCAGTCCAATGAAGGCATGCTGATTGGCACTCTCGTCTATGCTGTTTGTATACATCAGAGAATTACTACAATTTGGCTGAACACCAAGTTTACATGATATAGGTTTCAAGTGTTCCAGTATTTCTCAATATTACATATAACTTTGCTTTCACAGTTTTTTTTTTAATTGCAAAGGTCTTCCACAAAATTTCTCAGTTAACATAGGTAATAACAATGAAACTTAGTAAACAGTTCCCCAGAATTAGTAAGAGGACTTACCTTACTCTAGTGGAAAACCAATGACAGCAAATAATGAAATATAACACAAGTTAAAAAATGCCTTTCAACACATGCAGCACTGTGATTAGTCATAAAAGTCTGATCAGGTTTAGACGCAATATACGATTTTTCATCTCTTTTGAAAATAAAAATTAAAGAAGTTATTCCTTATTCTTCTATACCTAGTATATACATATATTTAACTTTTCTATGTAATGCAACATGCAATATTTGCTCATAACCATATGTGTCAAAGTACATGTAGCTACGTACTACATTTGGCATAAATGTTGCATATAAAGCATAAATATGAAAGTAACAGTTTAATAACTACCATAAATGTTATTATTTGATTTTTCAATTATTTACATTTTAGAAGATACTTATTCCTGAATATATTAAGGAATGGGCTTTTAGAAATAGTAAGTCCTGTATATCAAATAACACAATCAAATTTAAGGAAGGATAAATATGCTTTGCAACAAATGTAATACATTATTCTCCATAAATCATTTGTGCCAAAAATATGACAGTATCTTGATAATGAATAGCATGAGGGAATGGCCATGATGGAACTCATATTATTAAAATCTGATAAATGCTTTTAAGACCATAGTTAGCAACATATTGGTTTTCAATTCTCAGCAAATGTGGTGATAATTCACTTTTTTGGTAACTCAATTCACAAAGGCTGACTTTTTACTGAGCAATTTGCTTTCAAGGTACACATGCAAAAATCAGCCCACTTCATCATACACATGACAGGTTGTGACTTAAGACACATACACAGGAAATGTGATGTGTGAATGAAATGCATAGTTGGGTGAGGGAGATTCTTAGGATAGAAGGATGAGTGCCCAGGCAACAAAGGTTAAAAAAAAGGATTCTCTTTTATCCTAAGAAGACCCCACCAGCATGGATCTTGTGAGGGATCTGCCCAAATGTATTCACAAACATTTACGGAAAAACAAATATTCTACACTAGCCAATGAATTCAGAGAAATTAGGTTTCTGACACTTGATTGTCAATGACTGTGTTACGCTGCATCACTCAGACTTTACAGATGAGGACTTTTTGTAAGCTAGTGAGGCTGGGAAAAAGTGATCTGTCAATTTGGTTCATCTGTTCTGTGGCAGATTAGCAAGGGCTAATCATCATGAAGTGCTTTTCATGTACAGGTTTTATTGAAAAAATCATCAGAGTAGGGAGATTACACTCTCAAACAAGCATAAGGCATAAGTGACTTTGCTTGTTAAATGCCAAAACGGTGGTTTTTATCTTTATGGTGTGGGGCTTATTCTGTATATCCATATTTATGAAACTCAAATCCTTCTGGATGGAGTATTTTAGAATTAAACTATTAAATTAAAAATATGTTCTGTATCTTGTTCATTTAGGATGCACTCCTAAACCTTGAAATATTTTCAAAAGTGCTACATTTTTTTTTTCCTCATCAAACTCATGTATCTTCTCACTAATATGGGCAGTACTGAGGTTAGACTCAAGATACCATGCGTGACCACAAGTTTTCTTTCTCAGAGTTTTTAGCATGTGTCCTTAGTGCACATGCAAACGAGCTAAACTATGGTAATAAAGCTATATTAGGGCCAATCTTTACTCAGAAAAGAAAATATATTCTAAAAATGTATACCTCCAACCATTGGTTGCAAAAAACATATCAGTTGCGCTATTTGCAGTGTTCAATTAGGTAGGGCTTGTATCTCTTTAGGTATGCACCTCAGCCTCCTGTTCCTGCCACACTTAAGAAGCCAACAATCTTAGTTTATATAACTGTTATTATATAAAAGTATAATTAATTAGGATGAGATTTTGAATTTAATAGGGCTTTATGGGAGTATTTCACCTATTTCTAAATATACATCTGCTGCAGCAAAGATATAATTAGTAATATTTGTGAACTGTCACATGAGCCTTGGCTGGTTTCTCTGTGTTTTATCTGCTTGAAAGACACTTGGAAAAATTATTTTATTTTTCTGAATTATCTGGAACTTTAATTTTAAGCTCATTAAATGAATGAATTAAAATAAATTATGTAGAGCTATGGAAGGCATATTGACTAACAAATGCCTTAAAATTTTTTGTGACTCTTCTGAAAAGACATAGTTTAAAAGAATACAGTAGCATGGACATAATACAAAAGCAAAAAATCAAAAATATAGTTCTGAAAAGATAATTTCTTTGTATGGTATCTTTAAAACAACTTATTGATTAAACTCAACTTTATGAAATATTTCTTCCTTCCAAAAAAGAAGGAAAAAAAGTAACTCCTTTAGTTTTAACAAATTTTAACATATAATAATGTATACATATGTTTATCAATATGTAAAATTTTATGGTTACATGTATAAAGTTATGTTAAAATCATTCACTGAAAAGAAGACTTTGAATAAAACTCAAGTCATGTAATACTCTGCATGTGAGGCAATGACCTTTTCTCATTCAGAATGTTTTAGTTCCCTGAGACTCTGAGAAAATCATACAGAGTAAGAGCAGACAGGTGGCTGGTAAGTGATAAATTCTTCAAAGTACTAAAATTCTGGAGATGGAATAAAAGTAAAGTCTTTACAAATGCAGATTATTGCTCCAGAAAAATACCAGAAACACTAGGTTGATTCTCGTAATAATATCACGAGAATATCATGAAGCTGGCAGCTGCTTATAAAAATTAATACCAATGCCAGGTATACCAGAAGGTTTCCTTGGGAACTGCATGATGTGAACCTTTGAGGCAGCAGGTCACCTCCGTTTGACTCCTGAGTTGTGAAGGTGTTATTTCATACCAGGGAGTATATTTGTACTTCTGACCCACCTACTCTTTAATTTTATTCTGTGGGAAGGAACTGTGGTGATGATAAGCCTTTGAAATCTGAAATGGATAATTGCAATTGCTCAGCTGGGTGGGAGGAGAAGAAATATCTATTCAAACACATGACATGTAAGATTTGTTATATCTACCCAAGGTCAGTATTAGTACCCTGCCTTCTATTAAGGACTGTCAAATTTTGAACTTTTCATAAAAAGTTGGTAATGCTTTGTCAGGGATAGGAAGCTCCATTAATGTAAACTGCCTCAGAGAGAGACTTGAAAGATAAAAACTAGTTACTAATTCTAAATCTGACTCTCAAACAGTTTATTAGAATGAACTGAGGTGCTTTTAAAAAAGACTGATGCTCAGGTCTCACTGCAGATTGGCTGAAATCACATGGTCTGTAGGGATGGGTATGGGCACTGGGACACGTGTTGATGCTTCCAAAAGCTCTTAAGTGTATTTCATGTTCAATCAGATTGAGAAGCGCTCCTTTGAAAGGAAAGTAGCCAGGGAAGAATGGATGTAGGGTTGGTTTTTGGTCTGTCTGGATATCTTGCTCTCTCTGACCTTACCAAAAATCATTCATTTTAGAGCCCAGCTTAGTCTACTCTCCTGGCATAATGCAGTTTGAGGAGATCAAAATCTAAGTGAAACATCAGCCTCATTATATGGAGTCAACTGAATCTGGACTGTTACTCTAAACATCAACCTTCTCTTATGGAGGCAGAGCCCAGCAAGTGGTCCAAAGCAGCAGAGCGCACAGTGGGAGCTTGTGTAGGGACTGGGTTGCTCTTGGATCTGGGGTTGATATGGATGCCATGCAAGCAGGTGCCTCAGTGAAAACTAGGACAAGGACTAACTCAAGACTGAAAAATTCAGCTCATGGCTATGATTGAAAGAAAACAAATCTGGTAGGTTTCCTACCAATTAATCATTTAAATTTGCTTTCAAAATGACTGAAATCAGCCAAACGGCTGATTTCATTTTCTATTTGGTAAACAGAATGAACATTTGAACCTATCTACCGAGAAGATTCGCCTCTCCTTGCCAACCACTTGGAGCCATCAGTCCGAACCCGCCGAGACATAAGCATTCCAGTTCTACAGGAACTAGATTGTTAGAAAAAAAGCAAGTCATCTCTGTGGAACAGTCAACCCAGCTAGTTGAGAGTGCTGACAACCTTATTCTATGGGAGAAACCATGGAGGGGCACCCTTGACTTCTTAGTTGCTGGGATTAAAATCACGAGGAATCTGAAACCAAATTCTTTGTTCTTGTTTTGACCATGTCACTAAATGGAAGAATGCCCCGGGCATCTGTGGCTTGGACAGGTGTTTGTAATCAGGCACATGAACTAGTGATTCTCTGCACATCGACCAGCACAGATCCTTTTTCTTTTCAGGATGTCATTCCTTTTTATAAGGCAACCCAGACTTCATGAAGGCACTGATCCCATTTACCTGGAGACTTCCGTTCAATCCCACTGAATTAATATTGTCAAACTGTTATATAAGCTGTTACTTACTAAAGTTTTCTAAGGTACATTAAGTTATACTCGGGGCCTTGTCATATCACTTGTTGACTAGAGCTATAGTTTGCAGTTGTGGAAGAGTGGAAGCCAAAGTGATCCTGTGGGGGTTTCTCATCAGGAACAATTCTTACTGAATTAAGGAGCATGCCATATCAAAGGAATTTCAAACCTTTCTGAAATGGACATGAGATGTTATGTATCAGATACTCACAGCACGACCTCCACATGGTCCAAAGCCCATTGATCATGACCTGTTCCATTGTGGCGTGGCTGCCACCAGCGCAATAAAACTCCTTTCATCCGTGCCTCCCTAGGTTACAGATAAGAAGACAGGTCAAACACTAGATAAGAGAGAACTTTCTGGTAAATACAATAGGCTACTCTAAATCAACAGAACTTTGGGTATGGAATTTAGATTTGCTTAGGTCACAGTATTCTTCTAAGCAGCATCACATTTTATTGGCTACTCAAGGATTTGCAATGCTTCTACATTTCTCTCATTTCTTCCCCTTGTTCCACTAGGACCTGGAAATGCTGCATCTTCAGTCAACAAATGGGATGTACTTTCTGTGTGATGGGTTAGATGCTAGACACTAGGGTACCATGCCAGGCAAAACTGACAAACCTACCTATCCTCAGCAAAAATCAGTGTACCCAGCAGGAGATTTAAAATGTTGTCTTCTAAAGGACTAAAAACATATTACTGGGAGGGAAATATGCACAAAGCACCTTGGTATTTGTTTTTCTCTGTTCCCTTTTGCTCTTATTCCTGGCTCCAAGTTTTGTCAGTTGTCCCAACAGGAAACAGTAACACAACTTTGGAGATCTGGATTAGTTAGTCTTGGTTCTGCCATCACTGACTTTGTGGTGTTTGTTCATATAACTTCATCACACACTGTTGATTTTCCTTTCTCGGCACTTACAGGGGGACGTTATAGGACACCCTCTGAGCCTGGGTGAAGTCCTTCGGCTGGTGCTGTGCGATGACATGCCAGGTGATCCCATTGTTGACGCTGTACTGCAGCAGCACGGCCTTGTCCACGGCGTGGGGGCCACTCAGGTCACTGTTGCAGCTGTCTGTCTGTGATGTGCTCCCAATTTGCAAAACAAACATGATTTTGCTGAAAAAAACAAAACAAAACAAAACACAGGAGAATTCATTTTTAAACAAAAATCAGGTAGTATTCAAGGAGTTATACTTTTTTTTTTTTTTATCTTTCTTGTTTCTAAGTGCTGTAATTTTCAAGTTCATAATATGGTAAAAATAGAAGCATCCAGTCTTATGACTAAGTCACATAAATAACAAAATTTATTTTACTATCTTTTACATCATACATATGAAAAATAAGCTTGGAAGGCTGGTGTTCTACACAGAGAAAACAATTCTGACTTTCAAAGATCTTTTTTCTTCCTTTGATGTTAGAAATCTTGTTAGAACATTTCTCCTGAAACACCTTCTGTTTTCTGCAAGGTGATATCAGCCAAAAAGGCAGCTGAGGACATGGAGAAGACAAGAAATAAAGCCATGCTATTTACTCTATATGCTTTTTATGGTGGAGAAGGAAAGAGTAGCTTTATTTTTTGGCCAGGCAAAGGGGGAACACAATAGGCTAGTGACTCAAGAACTGTGCCTCTATGCTATATGCTTTTCATAAATAGCTGCAGGCTGAACAGAATCTGGACAAGGATAAATCATGTTTATTTTAGGAAAAGATGTCTGGAGATCAGAGAAGAGAGAAAACTGAGTTAGACATGCAGGCTCTGGACCATGTCTGCTGTTGTGTTTGATGTGCTTCTCATAGGCATCCTTGCCCTTAGAAGATATAATTTTTAACCATAGGAAATCTATCTTTATAAGATTCCTAAAGTGATTAATAAAATTCCTGAGTGATTAACAGAGTGATTAATAGGTGGTCAAATAAACTGCTAGACTTAAACCTGTAAATGCATTAATAAATTTAAAGCAAAGTTACTTGTATGGCAGACAAAAAGCTGTGTTTGCTCTGGCTTAGGTGCAGAGCTGGAAGGGCAGGTGGGAAAGAAAATTCAACCCTCCTGGGTCTCTTTTCCTTTGTCTTCTCTATTCTACATTAGCATGCAGTTCCTAAACTGTGTGAACTTTTAAAGTTCCCATCTATCCAACCATCAATCTTCCATTTCCATTTGTAGATACATATGCTAAATATAGGACTATATAAGCTTGCATTACTATAAATCTTCACACTCACATTTGTATTTATGTCCTTGTATATGATCCACATTAAATTATCTATATAGATTATTCATAATCAATTATTTACTTTTCAACTTTATGACATACAACTGACCTATAGCATTGTGTTACTGTGATACACTTCTTTATTTTTTATATTTGACCATTTCTCTAAGCTTATGCCTATGTTACCGCCACTCACAAGGTAACTCTATACTAAATTTAAGCAAATCATAATTCTGAGTTGTGAAAACATATACTTTCTCATACCAAATTCAGCTGATATTAAGTTTCTACTGCTTAGTGATACCCGTGCCATTAAGTTCATGATCATATCTAACAATGGACAGTGATGTGCTTGTGACTGATTCTGTATCTGAACTACAACACAGGAGTTTTGTTACCTTGCTCGAGTGAGATCCAGAGGTTTGGTGGCAGCTTGCCTTATCTGACAGCCATTAAAATAGAGTGAGTCCCCATGGGCATAGGGTGCCAGCTGCCCACAGCCACTTCCTATCACTCCACCTTGAATAGTTTCCCAGTTTGCCTCAGTGACTCTTGCCGACTCAAAATTATCTTTAATGTAACTGGGAAGGTCATGACTGAAAATAGAGCAGTCATCACCTAGAGGGAAATGAATAGTTGCAAAAATTAGCTGGAACAAGCAGAATCATCAAAGATTATGAACAAGCATTCAATTTCACATTTAATCCAATCAATGTCAGATTTACTGTAAGAATGAAAAAATACCAAGCAGATATGGATTCCTAGAGATAAATATTTCTCTTTTATTTCAGCAGTTATTGGCTTATGTTGCTGAAAAGTCATATTATCTTTGAGTTGATATTTACTAAAATAGGTAGGTGCTAATGTACTTAGTAATGGTATAAGCCCATTGTTTAAAAAAAACACAGCGTCTGGCTAGGCTTGCATGTTTACCAGCCATGGGTCTTAGAAGGGAGCTCTCACCCTGGCATGAGAGGCAACATAATTTATTTTTCCCTAGCATGATAAGAAAATAGCAGGAAAGAAGTCATGTTCTTGTTCTCCTTCTAGCTCTTATAGTTGATTCTTGAGAACAAAGTCTATATTTTATTCATTATTGGATTGTAGTACCTAGCATAATATTGAGTACATATAAAATATTCCATAATGAAGCTGGAATAAATACAGGAATAATAAACTGGAAGTGTTTCTCAGAGATAACAGAACTGCAATACAGGCATTTAATGAAGGCACTACTTTAGCAAATGTGTATGTCTCTACAATTTTCCTTGACTGGAAAAGCACAACTTTTCTCAATGTCTAAAATAACTCAAAATCAAAAGCTCATAGTTCTGCTGGATCAGAGAAAAGGGCAAATTCTAGGACCTAGGACTCCTAGTGAGACAGCTGAGTCGTTCATTTGCCTAAAAGTTAAAATTCTCTAGCTAACACAAGGACAGACTCAGCTGGTCTCAGCAATAAGACAACCAGGGGAAGAAGACAGCGGCTAAGAATTTCTAACATCAGAGATGTGCAGCAGTCTACATTCATCATACTCATTTCATTTGGAGGCAAGGGAATAGCATCCATCAAGAAAGCTAAGTAGATTCTACTCCAGAATCCAAATCTATGGGTTCTTGCATGTACACTTGGGAGAAGCTAATTCTGGTCCTCTTTGGATAAATCTCTCATCTCTGAGAGACACAGAGACTGACTGGAAAGAACTGCCTGGGGTTCTGGTCTTTTTTCCGACACGTACTGTTAGGGAAGTCACGCTCCCCTCAATTTCTTTACCTATGAAGTGATAATGGTGACATTAACAATAGTTAATCTATGGGGGTGGGTATCATAAGTACTGAATGACTGGGGGGATACTTGTGTAAACAGTAAACCATAAGGCAATGTAAGGGTTCAGTAAAAAAATTTACTGTGCATTGCAAGTACTCTTGCCTGGAAAATCCCATGGACGGAGGAGCCTGGTTGGCTGCAGTCCATGGGATCGCTAAGAGTTGGACACGACTGAGCAATTTCCCTTTCACTTTTCACTTTCATGCATTGGAGGAGGAAATGGCAACCCACTCCAGTGTTCTTGGCCTGGAGAATCCCAGGGACAGGGGAGCCTGGTGGGCTGCCGTCTATGGGGTCGCACAGAGTCGGACACGACTGAAGTGACTTAGCAGCAGTAGCAGCTCTTTGTCAAGAATTAGGCTACGATTAGGCTCCGAGGATGTAATAGTAATCGGATACAGTGAACTTTGTAACATAGAGGCTGAAACCTGTGAGAAACATTTCATCAAAGGAAAGCAGGGCTGTGGGCTTTCAAACAGGACTGACAGAGCAGCCTCCTGGGATCTCAGCAGTTGAGTAGATACTTTGCCCCAAATGCATCGTCAGCCTCTAGAAACTCAAGCAGTAAAAATGTATTTTTTGAGTTATGAAGGTTTTTCTCTGTGTGTATGTGACAAAGAGACCTGGGAAACAACATTTTGAATTGTTAGCTCCATCTTGGGAGGCCAGGGGCTGCTGCCCCTGGGAGAGGCCGAGGAAGAAAGAATATTGGTCCAGTATCTGGGGACAGGCAGCCACGCAGGGAAGGAAGGTAGAAGCTGGGGCAGGGAGTCACGTGGAAGTTGGAGAATGTAAGGTACTATAGAATATCCAAGGGGGGCAGATAAAATCTGCATTTTAAAAAATTCAAGGAACATAGCATAAAATTATCCTTCATAATTCATCCCCGAGGTAAGTAAGTCTGTGATCAAAGAGTACATCATCTATCTCAAATCCCTCAGGCCAGAGTTTCTATTCATTCCCTAGTGGCCTTTGCACACATGCTGAGATGAGGGGAACCCTACCGTCTCCTGGGTCAAGAACAACAAAACAGGATTCTGACCTTGGAAACTTTCATCGCAGATGCAGACGGCACCAGTGGTGCAGTACCCATGCCCACTGCAGAGTTTAGGGCAAGCCTCTCCGATGTACACGTGGTCGATTGCCCAGCTCTGCTTCTCTGTTTCTTCGCCCTTCTGGATCCAGCGGAACTGTGTTGCACTGAAAGCAGAAGAGATTCAGGAGGCTGTTATTGCCCATGGGTGTGTCCAGCCTCTAGTCTCTGGAGATAGGGGCTATTTATAAGAAAAGGGCTTCTAAAACTTTCCTCCAAAGCATCCAATTGGCAGAGGTGACTGAACTTGTACCCCTCAGACTCTGGAAGTAAACCCCCAAAATTCGTCAAAAATTTATGTGCATTTCCTGTTCTATTCCATAATAAGCCCATATCCATTTTTCCTATAGTGTTGTGTCATTTGCAAATCTTTGGGGAAAATAAATGCTACTCTAGGAAGACTGTGCTCCATTATATTTACCCTTTTACCCTGCAACTCAGTATAACCCGATCAGCTTGGCACACCCCGGTGGGCACTGGTTGTGGGGGGAACAGCAGAGCCTCTGGGAGCACTGAACACTGGGGCAGTTGTGGTGCCAAGTACAAGTCTTGGGTCATTTTTCACTCAGGGGCTGTGACTGAGATTGGTGTGTGCTGTGGTATTTAATTAAAAGAAAATTTGAGGTCTGTGAATCATTTGCAAAGAAGAATCCTACTTCTTATGGGCACATGGAGTTGCCATTTAGGGGCATGGGGCAGTGAGAGGAGCGGGGAGATGAGGGGAGAGGGGACTAGGGCTATAACTAAAAGTCTAGACTCCTTTTATCAGTTGCTTTTGAGTCACTGTATGAGCTCTGCAGAGACTCACAGGTCATTCCACACAGTTTACCTAAGTATGCAGCCTACCTGGAGGAGACATGATCAGGCAGCTGGATGGTGATTCTCTTCCAGCTGGAGCTGTTGACAGCATTGTAGATGGTGGCTTCGTGGAACTGGAAGGGGGAGCAGCCAATGCTGTTTGAAGAGGAAGGAAGGCATTGGGTCTGAACAAGCTGCCAGGAATCGGACCTGCAGAAACCAGAGAGGCTGCATTAGACAGCTCTTCAGAGGCTGCATTAGAGAGCTGTCTCATGTCACGGTAATGCTTAATGATTGGGTTAAATTAAAGAAATTTTAATATAAATTTCATATATACATATATATAATTACATATAATAAAAAGAAAAATTTTTAATTATTCCAAATAAGATATACCCTAATTCTTTATAAGCACATTAACATAGTTACAGATGACAGAATAAAATAATAGCAGGCAGAGAGCTGACTCTAGTGGCTTCTTCTCCCTGATATTGCTACAAGAACTTACCTGGAGTTGACTGATAAAATTCTCTGTCTACCCAAACTTTATTACTATAATTCATTTTTCAAAGTGGTGGTGGGAGGCAGGCCTATAGACACTCTAAGGAGGTAACTGCACTAAGTCAGACTTATAGTCAACAGTGCTACTATGCTTTAGGGGATGTGACTCTAGCTAAAGCATAATCAGATCTTTCATTGATTTATATTTTTATTAGGGTTGGTTGAAAACAAACAAGATAAATAAAAGAGAGTTCTACTTTGAGGACAAATATAGTGTCTTACTTTAAGATACAAAATTTGTTGGCTGCAGCCTAGTATGGAATTGATTTTTCTTGGTTTGAAGGAAAAATTGAAAATAAGATACATTGTGAATTTTATACAAATAACATTTTCACATGCATACAATTAACTGCCACTTCTAATACATAAGAATGCTTCCCTGTAAGCAGCTGCTTAAAAACAGACAACCAACCATTTGAATTGTATATACACATTTGGAGGAAATGTAAAAAGTGATTTCACAAACCTTGCATCCTTAGTGTATTCCAACATTACAGAATGAAGGTCACCACAAGAAGTGGCTTCACAACCCACCACAATCTAAAACAAGCAGATAATTGATAGGTGTCAGCAAGATTAAATAATTCCTATCATTAATGAGAACTCCCATCTCTCTTCATTATGATTCTGATAAGTAACCAAGAAGTATTTGGAGAAGCTTTTACAGAGCAGCCTGCCAGACACCAAGAAGGCATTCTTTTGAGTTTTGTACAAGTCATATCATTTTGCAAGGAGATGAGAATTAAGGTTAAAAATTACTATTTATATTTACTTAATTAGTATAACATACTAACTAACTGTAAATTTGTGAAAGATAAATTGGTCAAAAGGAAAGTAGTATTAGGAGAATTAATGGAAAGAAACAAAGTATCACTGGTTCAAGATAGTTTCATTGATCTATTAACTTCCTTGATGATACCATTATATTTTTATATGTAATTAAAAATTATATGTAATTTAAAATAGTAATTTTTAATTACTTAATATTTATTCCTAGTTTTTTCCATTTCCATGTAGATAAAAGTATTCCATATCATGTGCAATTAAATGCTTGAATCATCAACAGTGCATAAATGCTATAAAGACTTGGTGGTTCAAATTTAAGTTCTAATCATCTACTCAATCAACAAGTCCTATTTCAGTGCTGACACTAGGGAAGGTTGGTGCTATAAACTTCATACTATATGTTTATTCATAAAACAACTGTGGTTTCATATAGAGAATACAAAGTGTATACCAACAGTGGAAATGGAAACCAGAAAAAAATAAAATGCTTTGGTGCTTCATAGGAAGGAGAGGTTGAATCTGATTAAGTGGGTGAGAAAATAATTCTTCAGAAGTTGGAGAGCTGAATTATTCCAACTACAAACAGAAATAAGAATTATGTGACATGATACAGGTGCTAACTATCACTATTGTGGCAACTGTATTATAATATATAAATGTATTAAATCAACATGCTGTATGACTTAAATTTACACATTGCCATATGTCAAATATATTTCAATTAAAAAAAGAAAAGAATTCATCAATGAGCAGTAGAATGATGTATCAAAGCTGTGCTTTGTAAGGATCAATCTGTGCTGCTGAAGACATGTGAAGTGGAGAGAGATTAGACAGGAAAAGACTACTCAGTGGACCACTGATTTAATAAGGGCCACAATGAAGGTGGTAACAGTGCAAAGAGAGGAGATGGGATGGGTGTCAGGAATACAGGGAATTAGAATTAAGAGGATGGAATAACTAATTAGATGTGAAAAATGATAAATCAAAGACTAAATTAAAATTTAGAGCTGGTGAATAAGTGAGAGGAAATGCCATCAAGAGAAATAGGAAAATCAGAGAGAGGAGTTGGCAGAAGTGGGAGGATAGGAAGTTCACTATTCAACATGTTGAGTTGAGGTGCCAATAATTTAAAAGTGTAGGAAAGTATACAGGCAATTAAAAGTACTGAATTAAATGTTGATGAGCCAGTCAAGGTTGGATATGCAAATCTTGGGGTTGCCCTTAAAGATACGATACTTGAAGCCAGAGGATGAATGAAGTTCTCAATAGTGAGAATGTCTATGAAGAGAGAGGAAAGCCTGGGAGAAGTACTAAGAAATGCTGATATTTAGAGGGTTGAGGGGAAGAAGAGCCAAAAAGGAGACAGACATAGCTATTAAGAAGGTAAGAGGAGCAGCAGCAGAGAACCCAGAAGCTGAGGGGAAAGGGAATTTCACTAGCTGGAGAAGACAAGAACAAGAGTGCCAAAGAGCACAGAGAAAATGAAAAAACGAGGAACGGGTGAAAGGTGTTGCACGTGGTGTTCAGAAAGTCTATGGTGACTTTAAAGTTGAAGATTTAGTGACACTTTAATTCTTAAATTTCTGGGGACAGGTTTTTTTTTTTTTTTTCTTTTTTAAAAGGAACAAATTGACTTGGCTAGAGAAGAAAATTTCAGTCTCTTCAGTTCTGGGTTGACAGAAGCAACAAAAGAGGAGGCCCCAGCCAACTATATCAAAAATATAAGTGTGATGCGGGCCTGGGGGAGGAAAAGCCTTCACTCTTAAGGGGTGTGGCTTGGAATTAGGGGTAGTATAACACTGGATGTGGCTTTGAGTGTCCTTCATGTCACTAAGGTAAGATAGTCCTGAGGGGGTGGTAGCATTCGGGGGGACTTGCCTCACCCTCCAGTCTCTGAAGGAGAGTTTAATACAAAGCTGAGGAAAACAGAAAATTTGCCTTTTTTCTTCAACTTGGGAATTCTTCTTACAAAACTGAAACCCTATACATATTAACTCTCCATTTCCCTCCTCTCCCAACTATGAACACATTTTTATATATGCTAATAAGGATTCTTTCTGTTAACTGTCATTGTAGCACATCTTTTAAAATAAGGGCATCAGAACAACTGATCTGTCTCTTTAAAATGATCCAGTAATAAACTGCATTTCTGTAATGTCCCTTTTTAGTGTTTTATGCAATAAGACATTAATCGATAGTGCTTTATCTTTCTAATTTGTCTACTAATTACCTCTTATGCCTTCTCTTTCATTTTTCTATATGAGTAAAATATGCATTTATTAATAAGAAGTGAGAGTCCTTTTCAAATCTTTGAGGATTTGGGAGGTTTCAGTTGGGCTAATGTACAGGTTTGCTGTTTGGAAGTCAGAGAGAAAAGAAAAATGGAAAGATATAATGAAAAAGGACATATAAAGAAGCAAAGCTGGATGTATGAAATAGGCATAAAGAGAAAGTGGTATAGAAATTAGTGGGAGAAAGAGACAGAAAGGGATAGAGACAAAGAAAGAGATAGACAGAGGCACCTACTTGAGATTTGTATTTCCAAGGTTTGTAAAAGTGAAGTCAAGATTACATATCTGAGATATAATACAGTTGCATGTCTTGCTATGTCTCAATATATGTGTGTTCAAATAATCCTATAAGATAAAGGACTTTGTGAAAGATAACTTCTTTTATTCAGAAAATAAAGTCTCTTATAATGAATGAAATCAATCATTTTCTTATAGTTGTTCAAATAAGCTTTCTCTCCATACTCCCTTGCCCAAATGTAACACCAAACTGCCTGGAGGAGCCGCTTCCCCTTACTTTAAACTGCATCATATATCCTGGCTGTATAATGAGTTCTCTGGAGGAGAGTGCATTGTGAGTCTTGTCCTTCTTTTTATTTGGCCAGTAGAGGTGGAAGGATGGATTGCCACAGAATCCTGCTGTCCTCACTGCATTAGGGTAAAAACTCCAGTTTTCTTCATGGGAGGTGCCTTCTGTTAAGATAAATTGGAAGTAATATGGCATGTTATTCTCTTAAATTAATTGTTTATTGTTGATCTACTTGAATGTCTATGCTCTAGCTCTTTGTTTACCCTTTAAGATTGATTTTTATTTTCTTTAATTGGTATAATATATATATATAGCAATCAAATCTAGAAAAGATTATTAAATGCTAGTACAACAATTACCCAACTTTTAAAATATAATTGCTAGTCTGGGTAACTTTTACCATTGCAAGATTTTTCCTGGAATACTTTCAAACCAATAAAATATGTATCTCTGCGTATAGAAATTCTTAAAGAAACTGAGATTATTTGGGGCTGCTGAAATTTCAAATTATATTTAGAGCAAGACATTTTGTCCTTAATGGGATTTATTAAATTCTTTGTTGACATTTCAACAAGCAGTCAACCTTGAAGATGTATAAACTATTAGGCCAAATAATAGCTAACATTCGTTGATCAGTAACTATACGGTAGACACTCATCTAAATGCTTTTCATGTAGTAATTCATGTAAAGACATAAGCAGACAAATGATACACAGGGAAGATTGCTCAGTGTCTTGTTTCTTACCATCATCAAAAGTGTCAACCAGCTGACTGGGATTGATTTCCGCTCCGCCAATCAAAATGTTGTCTAGTGCCCACTGAGCACGCTCTACTCCGGAGACCACAAGCCCATTGCTGATCACAAAAGGCTGCCACCAGCGGAGTCGAGTCGTGTTGGTAAGAGCCTCCTCGGGAAGAAGTATATAGTCATGTCTGACTGAAATGTATTTCTGATAATCCATCTCATGGAGCAAAGTCCAAGTAATTCCTATAAAACAAATATACCAACACAGTAATATACTGGAAAAAACACAACAAACCACCAATATATTGCAGTCACTGCAAGTTCTCCAAAGATCTTCAGCCAGATAATGAGAAGTGATTTCACTGAATTTAATGTAAGTATTCACACACTGATTCAAAATGAGAGTGATGATATAAGGGGAAGGGTATTTAGAAATACTTGGGCAAAAATAAAAATACTGAGGTAAAAATTAAATATTTTCTGCTTCTAAAGTTTTATTCTTGATTCCTATATGCATTATTTATCATAAATAATGAGAAACACCCATGTTTTAAATATTTCTAGATAAGATACTCCTGGTATTTTAAAATATAGCGATTATAATTCTATGCAATTTGTGATTTGTTGGACAAATATGAAGCTTCTCTCATCAACTGATAAGACAGTAGGTGGAATGTTTAAATTACTTAAGAAAACACCTTTGAATTCCTAAAATACTTTAAAGGTAGGGTCATCTATTTATCTGCCAGTTATTAAGAATGATACCTATCCCCTAATGCTGATTTTCTAAAGACCTCATGGTACTACTCATCTGGTTCTGGCTACTTCAAAATAAGGAAACAAAATCTTGTTAAAATAGTGTGTGACAGACTCACAAATTGACTATAGTTTTCCACAACTACTAATGCTTTCTTATAGATTTTCTATACCATTTATTATATGCTTGTTCACACAAAAGCTTTTTAAAACACTTTAAAATGTTTTTAAAACACTTTAAAATGTTTTTAAAATTATCTTTTACTCGGACGACTATGCAAAAATTTATTTCTTAATTGTATCATTTATAATCAAGCTTCAGCTATGCCTCCTGATTATTGTCTTTACTCATAAGCTTGGAGTTTTTAAAAAATGTGATTTCTCTCTTTTCCCTTTTTGGGTAGATTTTGTACAACACAGAAGTTACAAATATAGAATGTGTAATGGGTGGAATGCAACCAAGGTCTCCAGCTTTCTCTTTGTGACTTTCACTGTTTGCATTGCCAGATCAGCAAAGCTTTGCAGAGACTTTTCTGAGGGGCAATGGATGGAATTTGGGAATCCGCTGCAAGTCATGGCTTTCACCCCTGAAACGTGCCTCCGTCTGTAGAGTAGTCCAACAGCACGCCTTCCTTCCGGCAGATGGGCCGATGGCAGGAGGTCATGTTGTTCTCACTACCAATGCGCCCCCAGTACTGCAGGAATCTGAATGCAAGCACAAATTAGCCATCAGAACAGAGAGTTAGAACAAATTATCTACTCATGCACTGGGTAACAACTTCTTTCATAGGTGTGTTCTTATTTGGGGGCCAGTTTGCTAAGTTGTAACAAAGATAACAAAAAAAAATGACTTACTTTGCCCCTCTGAGATCCAAATCTTGAGTAATAGCTTGTCTCACTGTGGATCCCCCAAAATAGAGTGCAGTGTCCTCTGCAAGAATCCCGCACTCAGTACAAGTACTTCCACCTTCCAAGGACATCCATAAATCAGGCTTGATTTCTTCACTGTCAAAGCGTTCCTTTAGAAAAGTCTGGAAAAAAGTAAGTGGTATGCGTTTAAAAGTAAAAACTTCAAAGAGTAATTATGGAATAGCTAAGACAATACAAAGTTACATCTTGGACCTTAAAAATTAAGAGCTGATTTCAAATGTTTTTCTGAAAGATGAAAAGAAACCCAATACGTCCACAATATTCTTGTCCATCATCTATTGACGATCATTTAAACTGCTTAAATAATGTTTAATTATTGGAATTTAAAATCTATAAAGAATCTTAAAATAGAACAATTGTAAAGTTTAGTAAAAACTTACTTAAGTATATACTCTCAAAATATTTATTGATATATTATGGAAAGTACNCTATTGACGATCATTTAAACTGCTTAAATAATGTTTAATTATTGGAATTTAAAATCTATAAAGAATCTTAAAATAGAACAATTGTAAAGTTTAGTAAAAACTTACTTAAGCATATACTCTCAAAATATTTATTGATATATTATGGAAAGTACTCTTGTAATTTATTATGATATTATGAAACAGGAACAAAAATTTTAAAAAATTAAAGGAATAAGATAAAACAGATGTTTTAGCACTTTCCCCTGTCCCAGTATTCCCTGAATGATTGTCTTATTCTCCTTGGAAATATGTGCCCCCTTCACTCCCTGCACCTTGGAGACTATTTTAGGAACCCAGGACCCTTCAGCTTCCAACACAGAACAAACTTAAAATGTCTTATGTGGTTAGGCAGGGACACTTGAAACCAAACCTTTCTGTATGAAGTCAAAAGAAAACAATCTTGGAAGGCAAATTTAAAGGACTTTTCACATGTTTATCAGGGCCAAGATTCAAGATGTTAGGGAGAAACTCAAAATCTAGAATAAAATATTTCCCCTGAGTCTCCAGTTTATCCTTTTGACTAAAAAGGACCACCAACCAGGAACAGTCTATTTCCAAAACAGAATAAATAAAATATTAGGGTTCATTATGGCTAATTTTATGTTCAATTATTTCATTTCCTCACATCATAGTCAAGCTCTTGATTTTCTATTCATTTTGTCCAGAGGACATTCTTTTTGTCTATAATACAGTTTTGCATTACGTTGAGGCACTTTTTTTTCATTTTTCTTTTTGTTTATTTTTTTAGTGATAGAAATATGTCATGAAAACAATATGTTATAGTTGCAACTGTAGTAGCTGTTTACAGAAAAACTATATACCTTTTCACTTCTATCATAGTCAAGCTCTTGATTTTCTATTCATTTTGTCCAGAGGACATTCTTTTTGTCTATAATACAGTTTTGCATTACGTTGAGGCACTTTTTTTTCATTTTTCTTTTTGTTTATTTTTTTAGTGATAGAAATATGTCATGAAAACAATATGTTATAGTTGCAACTGTAGTAGCTGTTTACAGAAAAACTATATACCTTTTCACTTCTTAGGTAGGCTGTCTTAGTTGCTATCTTATTGTATGGTTCAGATGATTTAGATAGACCCTCTTCAAATTTGGAACATAATCAACTCTATAGTTAAAGACATGTGGTCAACATGTTAGCCTCACTTCACCTCACTGATAGCAAATAAATGCAATTTATAACTGGAGGTTTATATGTGAGAACACAGGAGTCAGAAGGCATGCTTTGGTAATCATGTTAAACTCTCATTAGAAATATTTGATTCAGGGTTCATAATATAGATTTCTACAATTTCTCATCCAACTGAAGAATGCTAATGGAATTTAAATGTTCACGAAAGACTCTACATCAAAATATTTATTACCTGTAGCTACGTTACCCAGATAATCATGATGATGTGATCACTAATCTATAGAGCCAGACATCTTGGAATGTGAAGTCAAGTGGGCCTTAGAAAGCATCACTACGAACAAAGCTAGTGGAAGTGATGGAATTCCAGTCGAGCTGTTTCAAATCCTGAAAGATGATGCTGTGAAAGTGCTGCACTCAATACGCCAGCAAATTTGGAAAACTCAGCAGTGGCCACAGGACTGGAAAAGGTCAGTTTTCATTCCAATCCCAAAG
>SJYX01011263.1:0-21573 GCA_006410675.1 Oreotragus oreotragus | reverse complement strand
CAGGTCTCAGTCGGACTCCCTGGGGTCAGATATATGCATGCTGTCAAAGTGCTAGTGACCTAAAAGTGCTCATTTTGTTAGGCTGTGGAGCCTGAAGTCATTGCAGTAGGCATTTGACTGCTTTCTTGAATGACTCCCTTTCCTGAAGGCTGTCACTGTAGACCATGGCCAGTCTTGGAGGGAAGGACCTGGTGTGTCAAAACAATGGCAATGTAGTAGAATGATTAAAAGATAAGAGTATCTGAGTTCCGTTTCCCCAGAGGCAGGCTCCAAGGAAAGGATCTGAGCTGCTAGGTTGTATTTGGGAGGCAAACCCAGGAAGCACTGGTAGGTGGATGGGAGAGGCAGACAGTGCTGGGTGCCTCACTTGGAAAGTGAGTTACAATGTGGGCAGCAGGAGCCCTGTCCTTATGGGAGCTTTGGAGAACTGTGGTCCAGAGTTCTCTCCCCCAAGGTCTGAGTCATTGGTGGATGGCCATTCCTGAGAAAAATGAATTTCCCATCACTCGTCTACTTCCAGCTTCCCCTAGGCTCAGCAGTGCAGACGCTGGAAAGGGGACACAAACAGGTATGTGAGGAAGAGAGAAGGCCGAAGAAAATGTGGGGGATGTTACCAAAAAATCGGAAGTCCTGCTACTCACCACTTACAAAATCAATATTCGCAAATGGTAGAAAAGAAAGGTGCTTTTAATCAGAATGTTGGCAATCGGGGGAGATAGAGGACTCAGCATCCCCCTAAAACCACCTCTGAAGATTCTGCTCAGCCATGAAAGCTTTTAAAGAGAGACGGGGGAGTAACCTCAATTAATCAATGAGATGGCAGTCAGAGTCACTGCCATCCTCCTGTTTGTACAGCTTGTGTGCAGCCTTGTCAGCTCCTCATGATCTTCCTCCAGATGCTATGCCATTCGCAGTCTGTTTTGGAGAGTACTGAAGGGAAAGCGAGGGAAGAGGTCTGCTCATCTGTTAATTTTTCGTTTCTCCTTCTTTGATCTATGGGTAGAGCCGATAAGTTAGGCAAGGTATTGTGTTCTTAAAAGATCTGAAAAGTTTCCTGCTGGAGCCGGAGATGAGTAAAGCATAGGGGTGCCTGACTTAAAAGTTACTTACAATGTCACTTTGCTAAAGTGACAAGGAACGGGGCTTCCTGCTGAGGGCAGTTTCCTGCAAAGAGCTGCTTATAGGGGAGGGACCAACAGTGTCCACTGCAAAGAGTTGTTAGAATAGGATTCTTCATGCTCTCCAAGGTACAATCCATACAGAATTTCAAAGTGAGATGCCAGGCCACCAAGTGCGCACTGCCAAGTAGCTATTTTTGAGCCGGTGTCGTGACGTTTGAACACCTCCCCAGATGAAGGATGTGGAAAGTCCAAGGGAGTGGGGTTAGCATTGTTTGAGGATAAATCTGTTGTGTAAGTCTCTTCACGTCCAAATGTGCCTGTACCTCTCCTCCTATCGAGCCCGGGAGCCCTTCCGTTAGATTACTTAGGGAGCCTCCAATGTGGCTTCTGACGTTTGGTGACACAGTGAGCTGGAATCTGAGTTTCCCCACCTGGGGAAACCTAGAGTCTTGGAAGACAGGCTGGTGAGCTGCTTTGGAGCTGAAGTGAAGGGGAACATTGTGATGGGAAGTAATAACCCTCTCTGAATAGCCCTCTGTGGAAGCATGCGTGTTTCCTCATGGCCAGTATGCTGCATGGAGTCATTTAAGTTTTGCCAAAAATGCTGCAAGGAGGTGACAGTGACACAGTGAGACTGTATGTGAATTGAAAGAGAAACAGGAGTTGAACTTACCTGAAAGAGAGTCATTGTCAAGGTCAATGTAATGGTAGGAGGGGAGCGCCCACAAGAGAGTCCGTAACTGTAATCTGCTGCCATAGAGGGCTACCCTAAGTGACAACGACATCTACTAACTAAGATGCATCTTTTCTCCTAGTTTCTTTTCTCCAACCTGATCTTGGGAGGAAAAAAAAAAAATTATGCACCTGAGGAAAGAGGTGACAGCTGTGTAGGGAAAGACAAAGGACCACCTTTCCTTTCTCCCCCTGCAAGTGCCCAACCACAGCAGACCCCAGCAGTGATTAGAGGCGGAAGCACGTTTGGGATTTGGAGTAATACCTAGAGCTTGATCAAGACCAAGATTTCATCTAAAAGCCAAGATAAATTTTTTCTCAGAGTCAGGGATAAAATGAAACTTGTTACTCTCTTACCCTGTGGGTGGTATTTGTTAAATCATGGTCTGCAAACAGACCTTGGTTGAATTTCTTTTTCTTCAGCTTGTTGGAGATATGGTCTTGGTAAAGTTCTTTACTCACTATTTTCAAGAGAAACGGAGAACACACACACACATATATATTTTAAAAGAGATTATTATAAAGAATTGGCTCATATGCTTGTGGAGGTTGGCCACGTCCAGAATCCTGGAACCAAAGTCCCAGTTGGAGTCCAAAGACTTGAAGCTGCTATAGAACCAGGAAAAGCTGATGTACCAGTTTGAAGGCCATCGAGCAGGAAGAATCAGCATTTCAGTATAAAGGCTGTTGAGTAGGAGATTTCTCTACTGCTTGGAGAAGGGGCAGCCTTTGATCTATTCATGCATTCACCTGACTGAATGCAGTCCATCCTCATTATGGAGGTCAATGTGCTTTACTCATATACTGACTTAAAACTTAATTTCATCTAACACACCTTCCCAGAAACACCAGAATAAGATTTGACCAAATATCTGGTAACCTGTGGTGCAGTCAAGTTAACACATAAGATTAACCATCACTGTCATGCTCTTTTGAAGCCATTTGGTTCCCTCAAAGGTTGTGGTGAGATGAAATGAGAAAGTTGGAGAAACACTGGCAGTCAGAGGATCAGGAAATGTTAGCCATAACTGTGATCAATTGGAGTGTTCAGAGAAGTGAAAATTTGATATAAGCTTGGGAAATAGAGAACTCAGAGATNCATTTGGTTCCCTCAAAGGTTGTGGTGAGATGAAATGAGAAAGTTGGAGAAACACTGGCAGTCAGAGGATCAGGAAATGTTAGCCATAACTGTGATCAATTGGAGTGTTCAGAGAAGTGAAAATTTGATATAAGCTTGGGAAATAGAGAACTCAGAGATGTAGAGTCACAGGATCAGAAGGAGGCTACCATCAGGGGACAAAGAAAAGAATGTTCCTAAGATAAGAGAAATTTGAATCTTAATTAAGTCTGTTTTTGAACAGTGAACCTCTTATATGGTACCTGTTGAGCAGGGAAAAGATGATTGATATAGCAAACAAACATTTATTGAGCATCTGTTGTATACCAAACGTTGCATCTAATTTGACTTACAGAGATTAAAGGATGAGTAAGGTATCATCTCCTCCCTTGTTGTTGTTTAGTTGCTCAGTTGTGCCCCACTCTTTGTGACCCCATGGATTGTATCACGCCAGGCTTCCCTGTCCTTCACCATCTCCCAGAGCTTGCTCAAACTCATATCCATTGAGTTGGTGATGCCATGCAACAATCTCGTTCTTCTGTTGTCCCCTTCTCCTCTTGCCTTCAATCTTTCCCAGCATCAGGAAAGAGTCAGCTCTTCGCATCAGATGACCAAAGTATTGGGACTTCAGCATCAGTTCTTCCAATGAATATTCAAGGTTGATTTCATTTAGGATTGACTGGTTTGATCTCCTTGCATTCCAAAGGACTCCCAAGAGTCTTCTTCAACATTACAGCTTGAAAGCATCAATTCTTCAATGCTCAGCCTTCTTTAGGTTTCAACTCTCTTTCCTTAAGGATGTTATAATCTGTGATGAGGGTTTCCCAGGTGACTCAGTGGTAAAGAATCTGCTTGCCAATACAGAAGCCGCAGGAGGAGTGGGGAGGATCCCGTGGAGGAGGAAATGGCTACCCACTCTAGTATTCTTGCTTGGATAATCCCATAGATAAGAGGAGCCTGTCTATGGAGTTGCAGTCCATGGGGTTACAAAGAGTCAGACACAGTTGAATACAGCATGTACTGCCACTGCAATCTGTGATGGGTAAAGTTTTGATAACTTTACAAGTCTTTGGGCCTTTAACAGAGATATTATTATGAAGCATAGTGGGAATACTAGTAACAACTGACATTGTTTCTTTTTAGATGAACTTCAAGGGACAGGTAGGAGTTAGGTAAATGAATATGAGCGGTGGACATTTCATACAGAGGAATCTCATGAGCAAATTCATGGAGGAACAATCAATCGTTCATGGTATTTTGGGGAAACAAAATGTAATGTGTTGCTGCTGGGTCACAAAAAGAGTTCCAGGAAGGGTTCTGGTAGGCTGGGCCAGTATCCAGGAAGTCTTGAAGGATCCAGTGAGGAGTTTGGACTTTAATATCTATAGACCAAAAGACTGACATGGTCACAGTGGTATTTTACAGAGAAAAGGAAAAATAAACCATTAGGTAGGGGTTTCTCTAGACCACTGTAGTTAAAAGAAAGATAGGTTTGTCTTTTTGTTGTTTTCTCAGAAATGATTTCTCTTCTAGGGTTTAGCTAGCCTATCTCTTGGGAACCCAGCCAATGGCCAATGAAGCAGTTCACCCTGTTTAGCAGATTTGTATTTAAGATGAATTTGAATAGAGTTGTCCTGATCATACACTTTAGAGTGGAGTCATTTGTGGCCAATAAACTCAGAGATGCAATTTATTTATAATCAAACTTACCATCAAATTCTTTAAATCTCCTATAAAGTACAACTCAGCATCATTCCTCTGTTCATTTAGTCAACAGATATTTATTGAGTGCCCAGATTTGTTCTAGATATCATTAGTCTAGCAGGGAACCAAACAGATTAAGTCCCTGCGGTTGGTGAATTAAACTATACACATGTGCAAATAAATAACATGTTTTCATTTAGTGAAAGATATCAAGAAGGAAAATAAAGTAGGAAAGAAGCTGCAGAGTGAAGGATGGAGGGAGGCTGTTTTCTGATGTAAATGGCCTTTCTGATTGGGTGATATCTGAGCAGAGATTTGACCTAGTGAATAGGTAAGTCAGATGGGTATCTGGGAAGACTTTTACAGGCAGAGAGAACAGCTAACGTGAACTCCCTGAGGGTGGAGATGCTGATGGAAGTGCAAGTAGATCTGGGCAACTGGAGTAAGTGTTCAGGAATGATGGTAGCAGATGCATTCAGGTGTAAGGTCAGATCCCTAGGGACTTGCACGGCCGGGTAAGGTATGCTTTGGATTATATTCTATGTATGCAGAGAAGTCAGTGAAGTCATTCTCAGTGGGGTAGTTGCATGCTTTGATTTATCTTTTGTAAAGGATTACTCTGGTTGCTGTGAGAGCTTTTGACCCTAAGGAAGCAAAAAAAAAAAAAAAAAAAGGAAGCAGGAAAACCAGTTAGAAGGATATTTCTGTAGTTCATTTGAGAGAACGTGATAGACTAGAATTGTGGCTCTGGAGGTCTTACGAGTGAGGGGATTGGGGCAATTGTTTAAAGTTAGAACCAAAAGAACTTGTTGATGGATTGGGTGTATGAGATAACAGGGGGTCAAGAGAGATGATTCCAAGGCTTTAGATATGAAAAAAAATTAGCTCTTTATTGAGCTAGACAAGATGGCAGGAGGAGCAGGTGTTGAACCTGGTGAGTCTGACACAACCTTATTATTTTTTTTTTTCCCTGCATGGTTAGAAGAGAATGAAGTTTTTTCAGTTAAGCACTCAATGAACATATTGTGATTTGAAGCCCCATAAAGACAACCAAAAATAAATACTGAGTATTTGAACATTAAAGTCACATTCAGTAAGATACTAATGATATTAGAGGCATGTATCAGAGTCTGAGTCACACCATAACAGGTTCCCATCTCCCGGCTCAAACTCTCTCATTTCATGCTAAATACTCCAGTGAAGTGGAATGGCGGGAGGAATCAGTCACAGTCTGCATTATTTCTCCCAATGTTTCCACCTTCCCTTCTGCATATTTTACACCCCCCTTGCTACCTGTGTACAGAACATTGCATACACAAATGTTACTCCACAGTCAGCTTAACTTTTTTTTTCCTGATACACTCTAGTAACTGCCACAGTTGCATTAGAAGCTATAAATGAGGAACTAGAATTTCTCCAGATGAGATAAATGAAAGTAAAATGCTCTTCTTAATTTCCATATGTGCAAACTGACACTTCACTTATCTCTATAAACTTTATGTAGATTTGGAGCTGACATACAGGCTTCTAAAATGTTTTTATCAAACGGAACCCAAGTAGTCCACAGATATGAGAAAGCCCTAACACTATTACCTGCGACTGAATTTAATTTCAGCACATCTGGCACATTACATATTCACCTTAGTTCCTTAGTTTTTTCACATAATGTTCTTTCTGACACCCAGACCTTGATGAGCACCCNGTTTGAGCAAACTCTGGGAGATGGTGAAGGACAGGGAAGCCTGGTGTGCTGCAGTCCATGGGGTTGCAAATAGCTGGACACAACTGAGTGACTGAAAAATAGCAACATATTCTCTGGCAGTTTGGGACAAAAACTGTATAGAACATTCATCTTCAGTTGACCACTTACATATGTACGTTTTCACCCTTTGACATGCTGTACCAAACTGTAGCTTAGCAAGAGAAGTATTTTAAGTTGCTGGAGAATTGTCTGTCTTCTAGCTGGTTTAGTCAGCAGACTAGTACATATGCAGCAGAGAGAGTCTGCATCTACATAGGGCAAATGATATTCTATCCTGATGGTTCTTGAGGAACCCCTCCCTTTTCTTGTTGTACCTTAGAGGAATGAATTTTAACTCATGTAGGCCTTAAATTATTAAAAAATCAGTCAGTGCTCACAAAATATGAAGATAGATTTTAAAATCATTTCTTTTTGATAAGAGAAGTATGAATGGAAGTTAATTCATTTTTCTCTGTAAGACATATTAATATTTTCTATAAATTTCTCAAAATGTTAAGCAGAGGGCTGTAAGTATTCTTTAAGTGAATATATTNTTAAAAAATCAGTCAGTGCTCACAAAATATGAAGATAGATTTTAAAATCATTTCTTTTTGATAAGAGAAGTATGAATGGAAGTTAATTCATTTTTCTCTGTAAGACATATTAATATTTTCTATAAATTTCTCAAAATGTTAAGCAGAGGGCTGTAAGTATTCTTTAAGTGAATATATTACAGAACCTTCTCTACCTTTTCATATAGATGTACAATAAATGACTACTAAGCAACTATATTCAGTTATCACAGGTTTGCTTAATAAATCATTGCTGTTTAGAATGTGAGTTGGTTGGTTCTTAGAATTTTTTCAATTATAATTGGGCCAATATATGCAATTTGGAATCAGAATGAAATGACATTTTTTAGTTTTTTTTTTTTTTTATACCAACATAATTACTTCATCAAATATTTCATTCATACAAATAATAATGATCATAGACATGCATTGAGTTAGGCACTGTTCAGATTGAATGTATTTATTACTCTCTGAACTCTTTGAGGAAGATCTTATTCTCATTTGCACGAGAGGAAACTGAGGGAGAGAGGTTTTTAAGCCGTTTTTCCCAAGGTCAAATAGTTGTAAACAAGAGAGTCAAGATTAGAAGCCAAGCAGTCTGTTGACTTTTAACCTTTTAATGCTTTTGTGCCTTAAAGGAAAAAATATCTTTATGCACATTAAAAAATTAATTTGTATGTCTAGCAAATTTATACATGCATGTAGTTTAAAGAGGTAAGTGGACATAGAAGGCTTTATAAAAAAGATTTATCCCCTAGAAAACGTTTCCCAGTTCCCATTCCTAGAACAATCACTAAAACTTTTTAACATTCTTTCTTTGGTGCTTTTGGTCACATCTCTAAATAACAATTTTCTTTACTACTTCTTTATATTCCCAACTTTGGATTTTTTTTTTCCTTACTATATAAGGGTGATTTAGCTATTTTCCACACAACTCAGCACACTTTTTTTTTAGGTCAATATTCTGCATTTATGTTGTTATAAGTGTGTGCTCATACTGGTGAAGTGAAAGTCTCTCAGTTTAGTTCAGTTCAGTCGCTCAGTCGTGTCCGACTCTTTGCGACCCCATGAATCGCAGCACGCCAGGCCTCCCTGTCCATCACCATCTTCCGGAGTTCACTCAGACTCATGTTCATCGAGTCCGTGATGCCATCCAGCCATCTCATCCTCTGATCTCCAGTAGCATATTAGGCACCTAATGACCTGGGGAGTTCCTCTTTTGGTATCCTATCATTTTGCCTTTCATACTGTTGATGGGGTTCTCAAGGCAAGAATATTGAAGTGGCTTGCCATTCTCTTCTCCAGTGGACCATGTTCTGTCAACCCTCTCCACCATGACCCGCCCGTCTTGGGTTGCCCTGCAGGCATGGCTTGGTTTCATTGAGTTAGACAAGGCTGTGGTCCTAGTGTGATTAGATTGACTAGTTTTCTGTGAGTATGGTTTCAGTGTCTGCCCTCTGATGCCCTCTTGCAACACCTACCATCTTACTTGGGTTTCTCTTACCTTGGGCATTGGCTATCTCTTCATGGCTGCTCCAGCAAAGCACAGCCACAGCTTCTTACCTTGGATGAGGGATATCTTCTTACTGCCGCCGTTCCTGACCTTCAGACATGTCCAACTCTTTGCGACCCCATGGACTACACAGTCCATGGAATTCTCTAGGCCAGAATACTGGAGTGGGGTAGCCGTTCCCTTCTCCAAGGGATCTTCCCAACCCAGGGACTGAACCCAGGTCTTCCACATTGCAAGTGGATTCTTTACCAGCTGAACCACCAGGGAAGCATGATATTGGTAAATGAATTATTATCAGGTATCCTTGGTTTCCTCTCTTGCACAGTTCTTGGTTCCCCTGTCATCAGTAATCATCTAGTTTATTCATATTATTGCTTAGTTTACCGTGGATTTATCATAATTTATTCCCAAACTCTTACCAGTAGTATGTGGTTGTTCATTTGTCAAGTCATGTCCAGCTCTTTAGACCCCATGGCCTATAGCACACCAGGCTTCCCTGACCCTCAGCATCTCCTGGAGTTTGCCCAAGTTCATGTCCATTTTATAAATACCTTCAAAGACATTAACTCTTTCATGGTCTTGAACAAATCTCTCCCAAAGGTAGGGTAACCACTAAGCTCACTGCCTGGCTCACATCCTGGGAATCTCTCTTCCCCATGATTCTGGGGATCCCCTTTGCCTTTCCCTGGAGTGGTAGCCCCTGTTCCTGAATATCGTGCATACATTTTTCTTGTCTACTGCTCTGGCTTCATGGAGTGCATTCTCCATTAATTATATGAGAAAGGGTATGTGAGAGAAAAAATTTTGAGACTGTCTCTGAAAAGTATCATTTATTAAATGCGTGGATACTTAAAAATTGCTTAGTTGACTCTCTGGAGCTTAGTAAGCAAAAGAAATATGTCTAGGTCAATAATTTTGCCTTCATCCTTGACTGATAATTTGAAAAAAACATTGTGTTTTAGGTTGTAAATAATTTTCTTTTTTTCAGAATTTTGAAGCCATTCTCACGTTGTCTTCTAGGCTCCAGTATGCAATTCGAGAAGGCCAATGTCTTCCTAATGTTTTAAGCTTTGCTTTGTAATTGGTCAGGAAGATCCCCTAGAGAAGGAATTGGCAACTCGCTCCAGTATTCTTGCCCAGGAAATCCCATGGACAGAGGAGCCTGGTGACCTGCATACAGTCCATTGCATCCCAAGAGTCGGACAGGACTTTGCAACTAAACCTACCTACCTAACCTGTAATTGACATTTTTAAATTTTCTGATGATATTAGGTCATTTTCATTCACTTTGCTGGGTACTCAGTGGTCCTTTTCAATCTAGATATTCATAGATTTTAAGTCTGCCAGTATTCTTGAATCATGTCTTTGGTGATTTGTTTCATACTCTCTCACCCCCACATTTTTGTCTCCTTTTTCATTTTTTCTGGCTCCTATTATTTGCATGTAAAACTTCCTGGTTATCTCCCTTTCTTATTTACTTTTCTGTTTCCCTGTTATTTGTCATTTTCATATAATATCTTAGATGAGAATTTCTTCCACTTTTTCTTCCAACCCTTACACTGAGCTATTTCTGCAGTCCTTTTTATACTTCAAGACTACTTTTTCTCTTTCTATGCTTCTTAAAATAGAATATTGGTTTTATTTTATGAATACAGTGTTATTTTTCCCTTCAGACATTTATGATAATTTATTCAAAATGTTCTTCTCTTAATGTAATCCCTGTATCCTCCTGATTGCTTCTGTCTATGAATTTGCTTTGGCTTCTGTCTTTCAGAAGTTTTTTCCACATGTTTGAACCTGGCTCTGATAGGTTGAACTGCACTGATACTTAACATCTGGATAATGAAACACGAATTGAAAGCTCTGTACAAATGAGCATGTGATGGATGATAATGGAATTCAGGATAGGGTGTTCTAGTCCATTCTCTGGAGAAAGTCTATTGTTAATATCTTTACATATTTTATTTTTAGTTGATTTCCTTAGAAACTACTCCGGAACTCCTGTCCATAGACTCTAAGCCAATCTTTTAGCACTCCGTTTGCCGTGTAAACTTGCAGTTATTTCCCCTCAGTTCATTGTGAAACTTGGATTCAGTTCTGCAGTGTTCCTCATTGTAGAGCATAAATGTGCCTTCTTCTGCTAGGTTGGTGGCAGGGAGCAGTCATTTAACTGAACAGAATATGGATGATCTGGGTGTTTGTTTCCTAAAAAGACTATTCACCTTTCCCTGCTGCTCTGAGGGGTATTTGGTGCTCTCTATTCCTGAGGCTTTGGAGTTCTGTGGTGCAAAACAAATGGTTTCTTGGCTTTTCTCCCTGAGTGTTTAGGATTCAGCTTTATCAGATCTGAAAAGTTGATCATCACTCCTTCACCTGCTTTCCAGTTTCCAAAACTGTCTTCTTGTCTCCTCAGTCATTCTCATGGCCTGTATAGATATACAATTTAAAAACAAAAAGTAAAAGTTGAAATGTAAATGTAACGGGGTTTCAGGAAAGAGCAGATGCAAGTATATGCATTTAACTATTTTTCCTGGGACATTTCATTGTGGATATTTTCCATTTTGTACAATCATCAGTTTATCTGTTAGATGCCTGAAACTCTGCAATGGTGATTTTGTTTTTATGTGAGACTCTTCTGTCCCTTCTCAGGGATAGAAGTGGGAGAGGGAAAGCTTCACATAGACACATACAATTCGATGCATGATACAGGGTGCTCGGGGCTGGTGCACTGGGATGACCCAGAGGGATGGGAGGGAGGTGGGAGGTGGGTTCAGGATGGGGAACACATGTACACCCATGGTGGATTCATGTCAATGTATGGCACAACCAATACAATATTGTAAAGTAAAAATAATAAGACGAAACACAGGAGGGAAAAAAACAGCCTGAGGCAGAAGAAAGGGCATATACTTAGAGGGAAGAGGCTTGTGTTTAAATCTTATGCTAATTTAACAGGAGTTGCTAATCTTCTTGGCATATAACTATGTTTATTTATAAAATGAAAATAAATCACCTACCTCCAGTTGCAGTTTTCAGATTGAGATGAAGTGCTACCTACCACAGAGCCTTGGATGTGGTGCCCGGTAGAGGACATTGTCCATTTTGAGAAGGGAGAACATTTGCAGGCTAGAGGTGGGGAGGCTGGAGGAAATCCATTTGAGTTTTTTAGATTTGTATAATCACACCTACTTTGTGATGTTGACGAGGGATAAACCAGCTAGCTAAACAGCTGGCTTCAGAAAGCCCCCTCTAAGTTTCAGGTTCTGTTGTTATTTTTAATAGTGTGTGTGTTAGTCACTCAGTCATGTCCAACTCAGCTCTTTGCTATCCCGTGGACTGTAGCCCACCAGGCTCCTCTGTCCGTGAAATTCTCCAGGCAAGAATACCGGAGTGAGTTGCCATTTCTTTCTCCAGGGATCTTCCTGATCCTGGGATCAAACTCATGTCTCCCATACTGCAGGCAGATTCTTTACCATCTGAGCTACAAGGGAAGCCCAGTAACTGTAATAACCTTATTGCAAAAATTAGGTCACTGAATCATGCTGGTTTAACAGTGAAGTGTGTTTTATGATGACTATGATTTCAGGCTAACTGCGACTTTTTAAGAAAACCCACAGTGTATGGTTACCTGAGCTTGTGTCAACAGTTGTGGGGTATGTGTGAATGTGTGTGTGTGTGTGTGTGTGTGTGTTGAACTAAAAACTGAGATAGGTATAAGAGAGAGGACGTTGTTGACTCATGCATCCAATTATTATTAGCACAGAGTGATTCTCTTGCCAGATCCTGATTCAAAGGGAAACCTCTGAAATGCAGAGCAGTTGAAGAGAAATATAATGATTATACTTGTGAATATTTCATGGAAGACAGCAGTCTTCCCAGATTGGCAGAGAGAAGTGAGTGGCATAGTTAAGGCCTTAGGTAATAGCAAGGTATTTAACAGAGTTGTACATATGGCTGCAAAGTTGAGTTATAAGAGAAGATGAAAGGTGTTTTCAATTTACCTGTGATCCTTAGTCTTCACCTGTCTTCTTTTCAAGAAAGGCTAAAGTTTTGTTTAAGTGTCATTTTAGCAGATTGTAAACATCATTGTTTCATTCCAAAGCCAAACCCCCTATAAAATATAATACTATGGCTCCCCATCCCACCTAAATATCCCTTCTTCAGGGTGGGATTGTTTTTTTCTTTACTAAATGAAATCTGTCTCTGGAAAGCTCTTCTTTGTATAGAAATAAGTGTAACACTTCTTCAAATGAGGGCTTCTGTAGCCAATTTGATATTGTACAGTGTGTATCTCCTTTTGGAAAACTAGGAGGACATTTCTGGATTATTTTAAGTCTGGCCATCCACATCCTCTCTGAGAACTAGGCATCTGTCAGCTCCTCTGTGGTTATTAAATAGTGATGGAATGACAAGTGAGAAATTGTGTTAATTGTACACTGGAAAAAATGTGGCAGAGTGACTCTCTGCATTGATCTTTTTAGAAAATTACTGATAAAACAACACTCATAACCAGTAGTCTGTAGGAAAACATGAAATGGATATTAAGAGTTTGCTTAAAGAGTGTTTGGGGGGGGGTGTTGGGAATGGGTGTGTATTTTAAAATTCTGCTTTCATTAAGGCAAAGCTTTGCTATAAAGTAGTCTTGTGCATTGAAAATTTACTGTCTCTTTTTAAGTGCATGTTTTCCTTTTTAAAGGGATATCTTTCAAAACCTTTTACTTTTTATTTCAGAAATCATGAATGTTTCTTTCCTGCCTTTAGGGCATCATAAATTTCTTAGGCTTGCCATTCAAGGTTCTCTACCCTCTGACCCCAATTTACTTTCCCCATTTGTCTGTCCCTGTTTTCCTCCATAAACCTTTCCTTTCAGCTGAATGGCAATGCTTAGTGTACCCTACAGGCCTTTCAATTTGGCCTCCATCCCTGAAATCCTCTCTTGCCTCTGTGTTTTTCTGCTGCTAGCCCTTCTTTCAGATGTGACTGAAGAACTTTCACTTGCAATATCAGGGCAATCCCTGCCCATATATGTTGTCAGTCCACCTTGTGCGCTTTCATGTCCCAGCTGGATCATTCAGCAATCATTTAGCATCACCTTTCAGTTCATAGTGTGTCTCCATTCACCCCATTTAACTCTGTCTAGAATGTAAACTCCTTGAAGGTAACAGATTTTATATTTGTTTCAGAGTATTTCTTTCTTCCAACATTAAAAGATCCATTTATGCATCCATTGCTTGTTGCTATATTTATCTATCTGTGTATCTATCCATTTATCATTCATGTATTTTCTGCTGTCTATGCCCCCTGGAATATAAATTCAAGAAAAAGTCACTGAAAAATTGTGAAGGTTACAGATAGTACGTGGCAGTTTGCCTCTGAAGCCCATGCTCACAGTCACTAGTCTATACAGTATTATGGTGATGGTCAGTAACCCTTGGGAAAAAAGCTTTGCCCAACCTAGAAAGAGTATTAGAAAGCAGAGACATTACTTTGCCAACAAAGTTCTGTGTAGTCAAGGCTATGGTTTTTCCAGTCGTCGTGTATAGATGTGAGAGTTGGACCATAAAGAAAGCTGCGTGCCTAAGAATTGATGCTTTTGAACTGTGATATTGGAGAAGACTCTTGAGAGTCCCTTGGACTGCAAGGAGATCCAACCAGTCCATCCTAAAAGAAATCAGTCCTGAATATTCATTGGAAGAACTGATGCTGAAGCTGATGCTCCAACACTTTGGCCACCAGATGAGAAGAACTGACTTATTGGAAAGACCCTGATGCTGGAAAAGATTAAAGGCAAAAGAAGAAAGGAGTGGCAGAGGATAAGATAGTTAGATGACATCACCAACTCAATGGACATGAGTTTGAGCAAACTCCCGGAATTGGTGGACAGGGAATCCTGGCGTGCTGCAGTCCATGGAGTCGCAAAGAGTTGGACACAACTGAGCGACTGAACTGCTTGATAACGACCCCAACGTCCTTCTAATTTTACTTCACCTCTCAAAGGATATTGACACTGATGATGACTCCTCCTCTGAGCGTTACACTTCTGTCTTCCCTAACGTCTTTTCTTCGCTGTTCTCCCCTTCCCCCCACAATTCACTTCTTTATTCCTCTCATGGTTCAAAGATAGATGGTCCTCAGTTTTGTCTTCATAATTTTCTGTGTTTTGTCTGCAATCATTTTTCTAGGCTAGTATTTCTTGACCTTAGTGACATATGACACATTACAGTGTCACAATCAGCCATGACATGCTTCAAACCACTCACTCATTCAGAAGCATTGAGTTATAAGCTCAAGGGACATGCGTTTGAAGAACTCTAGGAGACTGTAAAGGACAGGGAAGCTTGGCATGCTGCACTCCATGGGGTCACCAAGGGTTGGACTGGACTTAGCGGCTAAAAAGCAGCACTAAGCTCCTCTGAATCATTTTACATTTTTAAGTAACTGGACTCACCTCGATGTTACCATTATAAGGATGTCATATTCACTCACTGGCATTTTAATGGTGGGTGCTTCTTTGCATCAGGAAAGGTGAAATCAGAGTTAGCTGGAAGTCAATTGCTCATAATTCATAGTTTATTTTATGTTTGCTGAAAATATCCAGCAACTGTGGTTATTGATGTGGCATTGATAGAGCAATTTTGAAATACTATAATTTGTTTTCTGTGGATGTATACTTATATTTGATTCCTTGATTTTACCCTTGAACATATTTGGAAGAAGGAAGAGAAAAGAAGAAAGCATGCATGTTTATCCACATACAACAGAACTGAGGAGGCTCTAGCTATGGTTTTCCATTCAAAGGCAATGTGATTATCCAAAGGATGTGTGCAATCATACTATTTATACTAATATCATGAATAAGCATAAATATTTATATGTTATACTTTTAAACTATGAAATATGAATTATTTTTATTGGTACATGCTTACTTTTTAAAATATTACCTATAGACGTCAAATGGGATCTTTAAAAAATAATTTTATGTAGTTTTTATATTAGATTAGCCATATATATTTTTCCCTCCATAAAGTTATATTTGAGATCAGTAAATCGATGACTTTACTAATCATTTGCAGGTAAAATACTTTTGTAAATATGAGCTATAAAAACAGTTTGAGAATTCTGTGCTTTATTCGGCCAGCTGCTTTTGTTCGTATGCATGTGTATTTGCTTTTCATTACAATCTGAGTATACGCCTGGGAATATATCTCATATGAATGCCATTCATCATCTGTCATGGCAGAAGCAAAGTTGAAAACCTCTGCTTGAGGCTATTTTGTATACTTCTGTGTAGTGAACTCTCTCCCACAAGTTGATGACTCCTGAATTTCTGCCATTACCCACAATCCTTTCTCTGAAACTGCAGAGTCATTTATTAAGCCACCCATGGAGCATCTTTACGTGGATGTCTTAGAGCTCCCCAAACATGTCATGTCTGAAACTGAACTCATTTTCTATCTTATTCCCCCAACCCAACTGCTCTTTATTCAGTGTTGTACTTTTTCACTGATTATATTATCATTCACCCAGTTCATTTAGAAGATTAAGAATAAGATTCCATGTCTCCAAGGTCGATAGCCTAGTCCTGTTTATCTTCTAAATATCTCTGAAAGCATTTCTTTCCTCAGTGCCTTCTTCTTAGCACAACTGCTCATCACTTTATACTAGAACTATTTCAATAGCCCAGTGGTTCTCAAATTTCAGCATGCATCAGAAGCATTAAAATACAAATTGTTGCATTCCCTACTGCAGACTTCAGACTCAGTATTTCGAGGGATAGTTCTAAGAGATTGCTTTCCTTACCCAGTCAGGGTGGCCCTGATGCATCTGTGTTGGGGATCACTTTGAGAACCAGTGTCATAACCTGTTAATTGGCCTTCCTGCCAGCAGGCTAGTCACCTTACTAATTATTCTCCAAATTGCTTCCAATTTTGTATCATTTTTAAATGTAAATTGTATTATCCCCCCACCCCAAACCTTTTTACTATCTCTGCATCACACTTGACAATAGCCTTAGTTGAACTCTTAGCACTCAGTATGTGAAACATGGCACTTATTATTTTTATACCTGCACAGAATATATTATAAATTTGTCCGATTGAGGCTAAGAGCTTTCTCTAATGTCCGGGAATGTTTTTATTTTAATCTGGCCATTAAAATTTCAACTACTATCTACTTTATACTCCTAGTCACAAGGCTTCCTTCCTTCTTTATCCATACTTTTAAAAGATTTATGTCCTTTCCTGGGATGAGAAGAGGATTGGGGTGTATATTTATATAATAAGGGTGACCCATTGGTAGAAAAAAAAAAATTGCGTAGTTGGGTCTGAGTTATTTTTCTGCCAGTGTTCTCTCCTGGTGTTATCCTCTGCCCTAGCGTGAGGCACTGGTGGTGGACAGCTGTTACCCATCTTATGTGCCGTATTAAGTGACAAACAGGTATCTAGATGGCTCCTCCTCTATTGCCATTTAATATCAGCTTTTAGAAAGAAGCAGTATTGCTTCTTTCCTTTATTCCCGGCAACCTCTAATCACACCACATGCTGACCTGGATTTGTCCAGACCTTGTGAGGATGTAAATGCAGATCCCTGCTGCTCAGAGTATAAGGGGCCAGTGGAATCCAGAATACACACACTGAATTAGAATGTAAATTTCAACGAGATCCTAGGCTGATCAAGTTTGAGAAGCTCTGGCCTCTGTTGGACACCTAAAAATATTCACATCTCCTATTGCCATTCTTTGTTCTTTCATAATAAGTGAATTTGTAGAATCTATGTTAGCCAGTTTCTTCATCCATAAAATGGGAACTATAATGCTTACGCTGGTGATTTACAGTGATATATGAAATTATTCAGCACAGTACCTTAGATGTGGCAGGCAGTCTATAGTAGTAGCCATTAAGTTCACATCTCTCATCTTCTTGACTTTTAACAGTTTTTTGGAAGTCTTCGTAATTGAGTCACCTATTTCCCCAAACAAATACTAATCTACATCAGGGGTGTTGATGCCTGAAAATTAAATGAGAATGGGACTTTAAATGGTTTAAAATTAAAGATGTATAATTTTCAATTAAATTGTATAAATGGTACAGTTTTGGGAAGCTAAGAGTTTCCCTGCCTTCCAGAGTTGAGTGGTTGATTTATAGAAATATCAGATATTAATGCTTGTAGCTCTGATCTGGAAGAATATACTAAAAGACACTCTGTATCATAGTAAGAAGGGAAACAGAAATAAAAAACATAGTGAGATAATACCAAAACTGATTAGAATAACTAAAATTAGAAGTACAATAATACCAAGTGTTGGTGAAGTTGTAAAGCTGTAATTCTCTTACACTGGTGGGGATATAAAATAGTACAACCATTTTAGAAAAGTGTTCGGCAGTTTCTTACAAAGTTAGCAAGAATAAAAGGGATAAACTCTATCCATCATAAAATCAGTAAAGATGTGGTTGAACTCAACAACACCATCACCAACTCGGTATAATTAACATCTATAGACCCTTTCATCCAACAACAGTAGAATACATGTTCTTCTGAAGTTCTCATGGAACACTCACCAAGACAGACCACATTTTGGACCATAGAACACACCTTAACTAATCCAAAGAAACTGAAATCATACCATGTATGTACTCAGACCACAGTATAAGTAAAAACCAATAATAGAAAGAGAGCTCAAAAAATCCCCAGATAAATGAGAAAAAAACAACACATTTCTAAGTAACATAAGGGTCAAAGTCAAAGCCTCATTTTTTTTTTAAATTTTGAGCAAGATGAAAATGAAAACACAACTTAAGAAAATTTGTGAGATTGGTGAAAGCAATGGTTCTGGGAAATACATGTTAATGAATGCATATAGTGGAAAGGAAGAAGCATTTAGAAAGTAATCCAACTTCCACCTTTGTTGTTGTTTAGTCACTAAGTTGTGTCCCACTCTTTGCAGTCCCATGGACTCTAGCCTGTTGGGCCCCTCTGTCCATGGGATTTCCCAGGCAAGAATACTGGAGTATGTTGCCATTTCCTTCTCCAGGGGATCTTCCCGACCCAGAGATTGAAACCATGTCTCCTGCATTACAGGTGGATTCTTTACTGCTGAGCCACCATGAAGCCCAATTTCCACCTTAGGAACCTAGAAAAAGAAGAGAAAATTAAATCTAAAGTAAGCAGAGGAAAAGAAGTATTAAGAATTTGAGCAGAAACCCATGAAATTGAAAAGAAAAACTTAATATATAAATTCAACAAAATCAAAAAGTGTTTCTCTGAAAATATCAGTGAAATTGATAAATATCAAGTCAAGCTAATTAAGGGAAAAAAAGGACACAAATTACTACTTTCAGAAAAGAATGGATATCTCACTACAGATAATTTGGACATTAAAAAGATAATAAAAGAATACCATTAACAACTTTTTTCTCACAAATTTTTTATAATCTAAATGAAAGGTAGTAATTCCTTGAAAGACCCATGTTGCCAAAACTTGCACTGGAAGAAACAGACAATCTGAATACATCTATATATAGATTTTAAATTGACTCAACAAATTAATAACCTTCCAAAACAGAAATTTCCAGGCCCAGATGTATTCACTGATGAATTCCACCAAATGCTTAAGGAAGAAATTACACCAGTTTTCTACAATATCTTTCAGAGGATAGAAGCAAAAGGAATATTTTATAACTCATTCTATGAGGCCAGCATTACCCTGATTACAAAGCCAAAGACATTACAAGAAAGGAAAGCTGCAGACCTATATCTATCATGATCATCGATGCAACATTCTCAACAAAATACTAACTAATCGAACCCAGCAATGTGTAAAAAAAATTACACACCACTATCAAGGGATGTTTATCCCAGATAAGCAGGGTTCTTTCAACATTCAACTTCCCTGGTGGCTCAGATGGGAAAGCATCTGTCTACAATGCGGGAGACCTGGGTTCCATCCCTGGGTTGAGAAGATCTGCTGGAGAAGGAAATGGCAGTCCACTCCAGTACTATTGCCTGGAAAATCCCATGGACAGAGGAGCCTGGTAGGCCCCAGTCCATGGGGTCACAAAGAGTCAGACATGACTGAGCGACTTCGCTTCAACATTCAAAAAATTACTTAATGTAATTCATCACTTCAACAGACTGAAAAATGAAAATGATCCTATCAATAGGTGTAGAAATCCATTTGACAAAATTCAACACCCATTCATTATAAAAAGCTCTCAGTAAATTAGAAATATAGGAAAACTACATCAACTTGATAAAGAATGTTGTAGTTTAGTCGCTAAGTCGTGTCTAACTCTTGGGACCCTATGAACTGCAGCCTGCCAGGCTCCCTTGTCCATGGGATTTCCCAGGCAAGAATACTAGAGTGGGTTGCCATTTACTTCTCCAGGGCAACTTCCCAACCCAGGGATCGAACCTGTGTCTTTTGCATTGCAGGCAGATTCTTTATCACTGAGCCACTGGGGAAGTCCTATGATAAAGAATACTTACAAATTATCTACAGCTAATACCATAGTTTGTAATGAGAAACAGAGTTTTCCTGCTAAGATCAGGTCCAAGGCAAGGATGTCCCCTTTTACTACTCCTTTTATATATTATCCTGGAGTTTCTAGCTAATATAATAGGACAAGAAAAGGAGATAAAAATATATACAGATTGAAAAAGAAAAAACTGTCTTTGTTTTCAGATGACAAGCTCATCAAGAAACCCTGAAAGAATAATGAAAAACAAACAAACAAACAAAAACCCTCCTGGAACTCATAAGTGATTACAGAAAGATTGCAGGTCACTGGGTTAATATACCAGTCATTTGCGTTCTTATACACCAGTTTTCACCTAAAACTACAATATCATTTACTTTAGCATTTCCAGAAATGAAATACTTTGGTATAAACCTAACAATGTATATATAAGACCTATATAAGGAAAACTATGAAACTCTGATGAATGAAATCAAAGAAGTACTAATAAATTGAGAAACATTCCACATTCATGGATGGAAGGACACTATTGTTAAGTTTTCAAGATATCAAACATAGATTCAATACAAACTTAATTAAAATACCAGGGAGTTATTTTGTAAATATTGACAAACTGATTCCAAAGCTTGTATTTAAAGTGAAGACCCGGAACAGCCAGCGCACTATTGAAGAAGAACAAAGCTGGAGGACTGGCAGTCCTCGACTGGAAGACTTACTATGAAGCTTCACCAGTCGTAACGCGGTGGTGTTGGCAGAGGGATGGGTGAATAAGTCAGTGGAAGACAATAGAGAGCCCAGAAACAGACCCATATAAATGGTTACCTGATCTTTGGAAAAGGAGCAAATGCAGCATGATGGGTAGTCTTTTTAACAAGTGATGCTGAAACAATTGGACATTACATATGCAAAAAATTAATCTAGACGCAGGCTTCAAACCTTTTACAAAAAATTAACTTAAAATGAATTGTAGATTTCTCCATAAGATGTAGTAACACAAAACGCTAGGGAAAGTTTAGATGACCTTGGGTATGGCAGTGGTTTTTTAGATACAACACCAAAGGCAGGATCAATAAAAGAACTACTAAACTAGACTTCAGCAAAATTAAAAGCTTCTGGTCTGCAGAAAGACTTTACCAAGAGAATGAGAAGGCAAGTCACAGACTGGGATAAATTACCTGTAAAAGGCACATATGATAAAGAAATGTTTCCCGAAATATACCAAGAAGTCTTAAAATTCAACAATAAGAAGACAAGCGACTTGATTTTTAAAACTGGCAGAAACCTGAAGAGAGATATACAGGTGGCAAATAAACATGAAAAGATGGTCCACATCATATATCATCAGAGAAATGAAAATTAAAATGAGATACCACTATATAACTATTACAATGGCCAAAAGCTCGAACACCAAATGCTGGCAAGGATGTGAAACAACTGGTATTCTCATTGCTTGTGGGAATGCAAAATGGTACAGTCATTTGAAAGATAGTTTAGCAGTTTCTGGCAAAACTGACTATACTTTTACCATAGGATTCAGCAGTTCAGCTCCTTGTTATTCATCCAAATGAGCTGAAAACTTACATCCAAAAAAAAAAAAAA
>SJYX01011262.1:29250-58754 GCA_006410675.1 Oreotragus oreotragus | reverse complement strand
GTGTGTGTGTGTGTGTGTGTGTGTGTGTGTGTGTGTGTGTGTTGGAAGAAACTCAAGGACCAAGGAACCACCGCCTGCAAGGAGAGACCTGGGCTCCCATTCACCTTCTGCAGATGCACGGGGGTACCAGTCTGTCTTGGTTTGCTCAAGGCTGTCACGGTATAGTAGGCTTCCCTGATGGCTCAGTGGTAAAGATCCGCCTGCCTACATCGTGCTGGACCTTTTTGCCCCTCTGTACTGTTCGTTTACAGATTTTGCTTTCTCTTATTTTTTCCTAAATAACTTATTTAGGCTGCACTGGGTCTTGGTTGCTGTGTGTGGGCTTTCTCTAGTTGCAGTGAGCAGGGTCTCCTCTCCAGCTCCGGTGCATAGGATTCTCCCTGAGGTGGTTTCTCTTGTTGAGCAGCATGCATTCTAGGCACGCGGGCTTCAGTAGTCGTGGCGCGGGGCTCAGTTGCTCCACAGTGCTAACTCCTGGACCACCAGGCAAGTCCTCTGCTTTCTCTTAGACTGAAGCCTTGCTGAGGGCAGGCAGCTGCCCTTCACTCTGCAGCCTGACTGCCTAGTACCGTATCATAACCAACCCTCAATAAAGATAGTCAACAAATAAATATTTATTCAGCCCTTTCTCCGCACAAGACCCTGCTGGGAACTGCCCAGGGAGACAGAGATAAAGAAGATGGTTTCTGCCCTTAAGGAATTTGCTGGCTAACAGCGAGACCAGACAAGCACATAAATAAACATGCTACAAGGTAGGAAGTGCTGTAAGGCTTCCCAGAAGAGAAGAGCTCCCTGGGCATGGCAAGAAGGGTCAGATGCCTACACAAGCAATGCGGGAAGGAGGAGGAGGAGGAAGGATGGGACCATAGGGTCTTGAAGAGTAAGTGGGAAGTCAACAGCTGCCTGGATGTGTTGGGGACCTTTCAGGTGGAGAGAAGAGCGTGGCAAAGGGGCCAGGGGGGATAAAGGCTGCTTTGGATTGAGTGCCATGTCCCAGGGAGAGCTGAGACTGGGTGGGCATCAGGGAGCAGAGGGTTTCGAATGCCAGGCAGAGGCATCTGTGGATTTCATCCTAGGGATTTTCAAACTGTATTCTGTGGAGCTCTGGGGCTCCATGGAAGCATCCAGGCCCAGCGCAGGGAGGATTCACAACCATCACCATCAGCTTTGGTAATCACGAATTTCCACCGAGGAAATAATGGATCCTACGCCTTTGAAAGTCTGCCCACCATGCCACGGATGATGCGGAGCCGCTAGGGTTCTCGAGCGGCGGGGAGTGACACCAGGAGGTGGTGTCTGGCCCTGCCTCCCTGTCCCCTCCCCCCATATACCCTCAAGACAGCGGGGCAAAAGCAGGGGAGATGGATAAAGCTGCTGCTGCAAGGGGCTGATACACAGCGTGAGAAGCAAGCACTATGATTAATTTCCTGAGCTTCTGTTATCTCAACAACCTGGCAGGTTGGCCTGGGCTCCCTGCCCCGGGCTCAACTCCTAATATCCTGAGGTGAAGGGGCAGAGACCCCCGGCAGGCCCCTTGCCCAGCTCACCCCCTCTCACCTGATGACCATTTCCGCTCACGGTTGCCTTCCCGTTCCTCCTTCTCCCATCCCCATTTTACCCTGCTTTAATCCATCCCCTCCTTTGTCCTTGCCCAGCACCTGTTATGAGAGTGCTGAGACAGCAGAGTAGCCGAGAGGCTGGTCCCCCAGCCCACATGCAGAACCGAGCACAGGACGCTCCCCAGACATCCCCCCAAACTACACACCCAGATCATGCTTTCCCCACTTCCGCTCACTGTGATTCACCCACCAATTTAAAAGATGCTGAAATCCCACCTCTTCCAGGAAGCCTGTCTGGGCTGCTGTAATGGAACCTGAGCTGAGAGTGGTTCGGAATCTGAGCCCTCACTCAGGGAGAAAGAGAGAGACATCAGTGAATGATGTCTGCTCTGCGTGCCAGATGGGAAAGCAGTCTTTACGGTCTCCACCCTCCTGGCTCCTGGCATCAGATGGGCGTCCCCACCTAGACATTTCTGACGCCCCTAAAGCCCTAGATTCCAGAAGAGGCTGTACAAGCACAGAGGATATCCTCTCAATGCTGAGTCCATTTGCTCCTCTGTTGCCCCCCTCTCCTCCTGCCCTCAGTTTTTCCTGAGAGGCAGAGCCAAACCAGAACCCTGGGTGCCCAGCTCTGCCTAGTGTCTGCTGTGTGACATGGGCCCCTGCCCTCCCCTCCCGGGGCCTCAGCTTCTGTACCTGTGACCTCTCGGGTCCTTTCCACTTCAGACTCTGGACCACTCTCTGCCTGCATGTTAGACAGAATTATCGTCTCTATTCTTCTCGGCTTTGCCATAATATGACCCAGCCATGCCCCTGCCCCAGCCTGTGGGGAGTGGATCTACTTCCCCAAGTCCTGATTCGGGGCTTTGCCATGGGATTTGTCTAAGCCAATGAGATTTTAGCTTTGCCATGGGATTTGTCTAAGCACACAAAGAGGCTTGAAATGTGCTTGCACAGTTGGGCCTTTTCATCAGAATAATAAGCCTCAAGTTGCACACAGTCCAAAGACGCAAGAAACACGGACAAAAGGAGTAAACATCAGCTTGGAGTCCTGCCAGCCAATCCCAGTCCTGAANAATGTGCTTGCACAGTTGGGCCTTTTCATCAGAATAATAAGCCTCAAGTTGCACACAGTCCAAAGACGCAAGAAACACGGACAAAAGGAGTAAACATCAGCTTGGAGTCCTGCCAGCCAATCCCAGTCCTGAACAGCCAAACCCCAGACAGCACAAGTCTTGCAAGAAATAAATGTGTAGTATTTTATGCCACTGAATTTTGGGGGCAGTCTGTTATGTGGCGTTATCATGGTCATAGCTGACTAACACATCTTTCCTAGGTGCATGGAATCCTGGTGCTGAGGGGGTGCTTTGGGTTGGCTCAGCCCTTCTGCCTGTAGACAAGGTCAGGGCGGTTCCCTGCAGCCCACGGGGGACAGCAGGACAGGGCCAGGCTGCTCTGAGGCTGGGGGTGTCTCTGGGGAGCCTGGCCCACTGGAGCCTGTTCTGTATAATGCAGAAGGGGCCGCTGACCCCACCACCGAGGCCCCTCTCATTCCAAAAGGAGGCATCTTTGCTGGGCTGAGCTTTGAAGAGCCATGTGGTTCTGGAGCCGTGCTGTCTCATCATACAGTTCATGCTCCGAGGGCCTCAATTGCCCGTGTGACAGCCAGGGACAAGGGACCCGAGTCTGCTCACTTAGGGCTTCACGGCTGATTACATAAGGAAATGCAAGCAGCTCTTTAGGCAGTGGGGGACAGGCACATCTCTCTCAGTGCTGCCTAAGCATTTGCTGGCCCTCCGCCTTGGTATTCTGGGCAGCTGGGTTGCAGGCAGCAGAAGTCTGCAGCTTAGCTTCCAGACTCAGATAAACCTGGCTTTGAATACCAGTCCTGCTTCTTTCCAGCTATGTGACCCTGAGCAAGCAGCTCACCCTCGCTAAGCCTCTGCCATCTCTCCTCTAAAGGGCTCCTCTACAGTAGTAGACACTCCATGGGTTGCCTTGAGGACGAATGCAGGTCCTGTGTGTGAAGCTGGGCACAGAAGTGCTCGGTGATACATGTGAGCAAGGGCTATTAATAATAAGCCGGGAACTTCCCTGGTGGTCTGGCGGTTAAGAATCCACCTTGCAACGCAGGGGTCACGGATTCGATCCCTGGTTGGGGAACTAAGATCCCACGTGCCACGGAGCAACTAAGCTCATGCCGCAATTATACAGTCCAAGCACCATAATAAAGAACTTGAATCATGCAGTGACAATCCCCTGTGCTGCAATAAAGTCCTGACGCTGCCAAATAAATAAACATTAAAAATAATAAATCATCATTATTAAATAATTTTATAATAATTCAGTTCAGTTCAGTCACTCAGTCGTGTCCCACTCTTTGTGACCCCATGGACTGCAACACACCAGGCTTCCCTGTCCATCACCAACTCCCAGAGTTTACTCAAACTCATGTCCATTGAGTCGGTGATGCCATCCAACCATCTCATCCTCTGTCGTCCCCTTCTCCTCTTGCCTTCAATCTTTCCCAGCATCAGGGTCTTTTCCAATGAGTCAGTTTTTCACATCAGGTGGCCAAAGTAGTGGAGTTTCAGCTTCAGCACCTGTTCTTCCAGTGACTATTCAGGGCTGATTTCCTTTAGGATGGACTGGTTGGATCTCCTTGCAGTCTTATGTAATTTATGATAATCACAAAATAATAAATCATTGTCATTAGACTCGGGAATTTATCTTCCCCAAGAAGCATTCATTCCTTTACTTGGTCCTTTAAAGGCTTCCCATGGGCCGGGTGGGACACAGAGAGGTCACGGTTAGTCTCTGAGAGGGTCGGATCCACAGGCAGCTAAGATGCTGAAGGTGTGCAGAGCGAGGAATGATGGAGTTGCTCTGGGGAGCCAGCAGAGCCCTTAGCTGGGAAGGTGAGTAGGACTCTGCCAGGAGGAGCAAGGGATGAGCGGGGCAGGGTGACAGCTCGGTACGTTCAGGCACTAGTGTGGGGGGAGCACTTCGAGTATGTGTGTTTGGAGGGGAGAAGGCAGAGATGGATGATGACACAGAATAGGCAAGGCCAGATCGTGGGGCGTCGGGTATCACTACGGTGAGCTCGGAGGAGCCATCCAAAACACACGCAACGGGAGACGGGAGCTATTAAAGGTGGAAGGGAAGTGGTGACCTAGTCAGATTTTCAATTTGAAAAGAAGCTCTCTTGAGTCCCCTGATGGCCTAGTGGTTACAATCCCCAGCTTTCACTGCCACATCCTGGATTTCAGTCCCTAAGATCCTGCAAGCTGCATGGCAAGGCAAGAAGAAGAAGAAGAAGAANGTTACATGGCCTGCTGCCCCCTACCTTCACAAAACATCAAATACTGATTATTTCAGGCTCAACAAAACAAGTCATAGGTGACAGCTCTGAAGTTCTCACAGATGGACAGCTTTCCAGAAGGTTTACCACTCTTTTTACCTCTCTTATCTACAGTCCTCACTGTGGATTTCCATCTTCCACTCCTATATTCAGTTCTGAAAGACTAGTCAAGTGTGAGCAAGGGTGGACAGAAATATTTCTTTTCTAGCTGTGTATCTTTTTGGTTACAGCTTTCTTTCTTATTTACTTCTTTTCTCTGTTAGAACAGTTATGGGATCTGACATACTTTCCTCAAGATTGAATTGATTTTTGCTTTCCCTTTGACTTTCTAAAAGCTTCTGATGTCATTTATTCAAGTTGAGAAATCACTTTAAGACCTTTGTGTGTGCCTGCTAAGTCACTTCAGTTGTGCCTGACTCTTTGAGACCTCATGGACTGTAGCCCGCCAGGTTCCTCTGTCCATAGAATTCTCCAAGCAAGAATACTAGAGCAGGTTGCTGTTCCCTTCTGCAGTGGATCTTCCTGACCCAGGGATCAAATCTAGGTCTCCTGCATTGCAGGCAGATTCTTTACCGCCTGAGCCATCAGGAAAGTCCTGTTAGCCTGACACATCCCTAAATAACACATGAATAAGGACTCACCATCTCTTAAAAATTTTCAGCTCCAGGCCTGAAAAAGGTCATTTGCTGTCCTTGTTGATTTATCTCTGAGAATGAAAAGAACCAAAAGTCAGTTCCCTTTAGTACAAACTCTCGCTCATATTTTATTTGCTAACGTACAGCTAATTTCTAAATTAAGAGCATGCTTAAAGGAAAGGTTAGGAAGCTATTCATTCCAATCCATTAGTAAGTCTGGATTTGATTGAATTTTTAACTAATGTTTGATAATTATTGCATCCTGGCTTTTGGATTTCAAATAGGATGAAAGAATCTGTTTTCTTTTTTATTTAAAATTACAGTAGATTCAGCCCAGTCAAAAGATTTCAGAGTTTCTCCCAAAGATTTCTTTAGCTCTCACAAGAAAAATGCATGCTGATGATATATGCCCATCACCACATTTTAAATGGTCAAATTTGTGATAGCCCTGCGAGCGAGGTATGATGGCTCTCCCCTGATAGTTGAGAAAACTGAGGCTGAACATGGTTTCATGGCTAGCCAGGCACAAACTCAGACTCACAAAGCCTCTGCGGTTGTCACATGCCACAGTGACTCTGTGCCCTTTATCCACCATGCCCATGGCACCAGGAAATGCAGTTGCAACAGTAATAAGCATTTGATCTGTCTTTCTTTTCTGTGCTTTGTGCCCATTAGTAAGGGTTATGAGTCATCTCCCAGTTAACTAGAAATTTGATAGCATGGAGAAATTAAAATCATGTGTAATCCTCAAATCTCATTTTAGCCAACATTTCATAAGGACTTTTAGAAGAGTTTCTAACAAGAATGTTTGACAGATTCTATTTTCACCACATTGCCTTTCAACCATAACCAAGTAGAGACAGTAGTTTACACAAGAGAAATTTGCAAGTTCAACAGCAAGAAGAAAAAGAAGAGAATTAGGAGTTTGACTGACATCTGCATGTGCATAAGATGGTATTGGGATGTTAATCTTCACTTTGTCACTTTAATTTATCCCTGGTTATTCAATTAGAATACATGCTCAAGTACATCGATTACGACCCTGAAGTCTGTCTCTCAAGATGCTGGTTTTCCGATCACAGTCAAGGACCATAGCTATAAATACCCGGAGCACCACCCACCACCACATCATTCCCCTCAGTCTGCCTCTGCCTTCAGCTGCCACTGCCATGGACTCACCCAGTAATCTCAGACTGCCCTTGCTCTGTCAGTGTGCATATCGTGGGCCTTTCTTCTGGGCAGTGGTGGGTAGGTCCTCTGATACCACGCCTACAAATGCATCCTGGGAGTGGTGAAGCGTGAAGTTTGTTGATGCCCCAGGGGCACCCTGTGACCAGNAATCTCAGACTGCCCTTGCTCTGTCAGTGTGCATATCGTGGGCCTTTCTTCTGGGCAGTGGTGGGTAGGTCCTCTGATACCACGCCTACAAATGCATCCTGGGAGTGGTGAAGCGTGAAGTTTGTTGATGCCCCAGGGGCACCCTGTGACCAGTAGGAATGGGAGTCAGAAGGTAAATGCTTCTTACATCCTTCAGGGGCCCATCCTGGGACACACAGGTACACTCTCCTGATGGTTCTGATAGAACCGAGCCGTCATTGCCCATAGGATAACCTCAATAGCACTCTCAGCTGCTGGCTTTTTCTTCTGTCTCACTCTCCCTGTTTACTCATTCCTGCTTCCTGGGACCACCTCCCTAATGAAATACCTGCTCTGAAGACACTCAGACTCTGCTTTAGAAGGAATCCAAACTAAGACATGGAGGTCTCAGATGTTATTTACAAACACGCCATTCTCCATGAAAATAGCCTTAAAATTTAAATAACAAAGCAGGCCATGCCAATAAGGCAGTAATTCTTGCCTACAAGTAGGCAAGTGGGGAGAAAGAGGGACATGTATGTGCCCCAGGAGAAGTGGATAAAAGTCATCTAGGGGGCTTTTCAAGCTACATTCTTGAAATTTTGGTCTATCTTTATGGAGTATTGCATAATTCCCTCCTTCAGAATCATAGCCGCATCCAGTCACCGTCTTGTCACCACTGCTGATGAGAAAATGTGTTGTGTGGGGCAGCAAAAGAAGTTTGCTGCACTGACAGCTTTTTAAAGACAAAATTGTTCAGATGCAATTCAGTACATTACTCAATAGTCTTAGCTATTTTTAATTGTAGTTTAATTTAACTCTGGTCTTCTTGTCCCTGTGCTGAGATTGTTGGAGCTAAATAAAGAATAAGCCTGAGCTTTTCTTTCTAGCATTTATGTTGAACTTGGAAAGTCCTTATCAGTCCTCTAGGCCCCTCTTGCCTTCTCAGTGACTCAGGAGATGAACATGTCACAGAAAATTTCTTCTGACAGCTCAAAACTCCTGACCTGTTTTTTCATTTTATTCTTTAAATAACAGCAAAAATCCCCTTTCCAGCAAATTTTAGTTAGAATTTGCCAACTCAGGGTAACTTGGAATTTGCATATAATTCCTTTAGCAACTCTCTGGAAACCTGAAAAATTTACAATTGCACAAGAGAGCTCCATATAAAGGAGAAAAAAGGTACAGAGAATACTCATGTCACTACTCAGAATAAATCATTTTAAACAACAAATTTAAACAAAGCCTTTGGGCACATGGAATTAAATGAGTCACAGTAGCCATACATTTCAAACACTTTAGTTGAAAGCTAGGTATTGGTGGGAATGCTTTAAGCCTGGCACATAGGGACTGGCCACTGCAGACATTATTAGTTGATCACAGCACTCTCTTACACATATGGATGCAGTTTCTGCCTTCTCAACCCAGCCTTCTGGTTTGACCAAGGATCTTAAATTGATAGAAAAAAATCAGGAAAGACATATACAGAATAGCGTTAAGGATACAATCATGTACTAGCTTCATGTCCTCATGGAGCTAGCTGCTTGTAAGGGAAACACAATAAATCCATAAACAAATGTATATTTAATATTTGGAGCAGAATTTGACAGTTGCCTTCTAAGTACCTACTTTTTGCTTCTCTCTAAAGTTAACAGAATAATGATCTTTCTCTGGACACATGGTCTCCCAAATAAATGACCATATTTCCCAGCCTATCTCTTAGTTAGATGTGGTATCACACTAAGTTCTGATCAAGGATATGTAAGCAGATACACTTTGTGGAACTTTTAGGAAGTTTCCCTAAAAGATAGAGGGTAAATCTTTCTTTCTCTTTTCCCCCATCCTACTGCTGGGAAACTGGATGTGATGGCTAAGGACCCAGCAGCCATTTTGAACCTAAAGGATTAGAGTCACATCCTAGGCACTGTGTTTGGAAAGCTACAAAAAAATCTTTAGATCTCAATAACTATGGAGGTCCCATACCAGCTCTGGACTATCTTCCTCCAAACTTCTTCTGCTTAAAAAGAATGAAATTTCCACTTTATTTCCAGGTTTCTGTTATTCATAACCTAACCCTAGCTGATAATTTTAAAATACATATACATACACCCTTCATAACATTTATGTAGATACATAATAGTGAAATATATGTGACTATTAATTGGTCATGGAAGAGAGGCAGATTTCATGGTTTCGATTGGAGCAAACAGTTATATATTTAATTTGGGACGTCTGGCAGCAGTAGAGTACATATCTTCTTTTGTGGTTGTAGATTCTATTTATGGGTGGTATTGTTTCTAAAAAGCTGCAGTGTTTGCATCTAGTAAATTAATGAATGGTTAAATGGCCTGTATTAAATTGAGAGATTGTTTTCTGTTTTAAAACAGTTTACATAAATTTCCATTCGCATTGGGCATACTGAGGGAACATGTTTCATCTGCATTCTAGGGCTCTTTGTCCTCTGCCATCCGAGCATCAGCACCATCAAAACACCAGAGCTGCAATCCTATCCTCTTGTTTTCTAAAGCACCAAAGCTGTGCTGGTTTGCATATTGGTTGGCATAAATTAGAATATTAATTTCAATAGGCACTGCCTCTAAATCTAGAACATAAATACAGCCTACTGCAATTATACAGATAACCAGTATTTAAGGTGCCTAAAAGTTTTAAACCTTCTATGTTTAATTATATTCAGATTATACTTAATAAACATACTCACAAAAACTCACACAGTTGTCAAGTTAGAGATTGTGAACTTTACAATGAATGTGTTCCCATAGCCAGATGCACAAGTTTCCATTTTGGAAAAACCAATAATCCCGTTTCAGGAATGTATTGATCAGGAACCCTCTCTTAGTTACAAAAGACGGAAAACTAATCTAAATCTGCTTATGTGAAATTGTGAATTTATTGGCTCATGCGATTCAGAAGTACCTGGGGTTACCTGAGTTCTGGGACAAGTGAGCTACAGATTCAAATGATTTCTTTCCCTCCTTATTTCTGCTCTGCCTGACTCTCCTGGTTTCCATCACAAGCAGATACCTTCCTGCAGTAGCAAGAGACCCTACCAGTCCCCATCTTGTCCTTGCACCTTATAATCTGAGAAGAATAAAGCACCCCTCCAACCCTGGCTATAGCAATCTCCAGAAAGGGGTTGTTCTTGGCCAACTTCAGTCAGGTGCCCAGCCTTCCTGGTGACAGCCTTGCCAAAATCACATGCAGTTAGGAAAAACTAGTTCCCAAAGGAAACAGTGGAAGAAAAACCAAGAAAAGGAATGTATAATCATGAAGAGGGTGATTATTTATTGGCTTTTGCTGAGATGAAGATGAAATCACCTTGCCACTGGACTGGACAAACTGTGTCCCTTCTTAGCTGGTCCAGGAAGCTACTATGGAAAATGACAAGCATTTTGTTGAAATAAATACTAACTCAGTAGGTCAGGGGTAGGGTCCAGGACTCTGCAGGTACAACAGATTCCTAGGTCAGGGTAGGCTCTCTATCACTACAGGAAGTCTGTTTGATGCTGAGAGCGCAGTTCCTATCTCTCTTCAGAGATGGTTTGCTGTGTTCACTTGGGCATAGCCTTGAGTCCCTGGGATAAACCTGTCTTTAAAGTTATGACCAACCTAGATAGTATATTCAAAAGCAGAGACATTACTTTGCCAACTAAGGTCTGTCTGGTCAAGGCTATGGTTTTTCCTGTGGTCATGTATGGATGTGAGAGCTGGACTGTGAAGAAAGCTGAGCGCCAAAGAATTGATGCTTTTGAACTGTGGTGTTGGAGAAGACTCTTGAGAGTCCCTTGGATTGCAAGGAGATCCAACCAGTCCATTCTGAAGGAGATCAACCCTGGGTGTTCTTTGGAAGGAATGATGCTAAAGCTGAAACTCCAGTACTTTGGCCACCTCATGTGAAGAGTTGACTCATTGGAAAAGACTCTGATGCTGGGAGGGATTGGGGGCAGGAGGAGAAGGGGACGACCGAGGATGAGATGGCTGGATGGCATCATGGACTCGATGGACGTGAGTCTGAGTGAACTCCGAGAGATGGTGATGAACAGGGAGGCCTGGCGTGCTGCGATTCGTGGGGTTGCAAAGAGTCGGACACGATTGAGCGACTGAACTGAACTGAACTGAACTGCTGTCATTCAGGGGTTAACATGGCCAAGGCCCCTGCCTTTGTGAATCTCCTGACACAGTTTTACTAGCTCCTGCCTTGGATGTGAGGATGCCCGGTGGGCAGGCCTCCTTGTCTGTGACTGGCATCTGTCAAAACAGATAAGCCACGCTGAGCAAGTAGGTCTTGTCGCCGCTTGACTGCCTTTCAGTTTGCATTCTCCTAAGTAATGGGGAGCTTAAGAAGACTGTACCACTGAATGCACTCCCTTCTGGACAAGCAAAATTACCTGTTTGCGTAATTTACCATGAATTCAGAAGTCTTAGCACCTGGGCATTCTTGCTCATTTAATGCACAGGTGTATAAAAGATGTATAAGGGCTTCTCTGGGACTCTCTCCAGACAAAATACCCATCAGCTGCATCCTGAACAAACAAAAATTTCATCTGGGCTTTTGAACAGGGACATAACAATGCAAACCCCCAGGGGAAACCAGGCATTATTTAGCCAAGGGCTAAACTGTGGTGCCTTCCTGTCTGCCTTTTTCCACACATAACCTTGATCACCCTCCTTGACCTACCAACCCAGCCCACAACCAACTCTCTTCCATCTCCATGAAGGAGCAAGGGATAAAAGGAAAACCTGGTATGCCTGAAAAAACTCATATTGTGAATTTCCCTTCATCTTTTTTTTTTTTTTTACAATATTTACTTTTACTTATTTACCTCATCGAGTTCAGTAGCTGAAGTACTTGGGCTCAGGAGTGCATGTGGCACTCTCCATGGCGTGTGGGATCTTAGTTCCTGACTAAGGATCAAACCAGTGTCCCCTGCATTGCAAGATGGAGTCTTAACCACTGGACCACCAAGGAAGTCCCTTCTTTCCATCTTTAATCAATGAAATTGGATGCAAATGAACTCCAAGGCTGGTTTTATAGAGGAAGAGAATTCCTGAATTGCTTGTGTTGGAGCCGAGAGAAGCAATCCATGCATTTGACCTGGGAGATCCCAGGAGTTTATAGGCTGATTGTATTTTATGTAAATTTTCCTGGTGAAGCCATCTCCTCCTGCTCTCCTTTTTCCCTCTCTGAGTTGCTGCTAAGAAAGAAGGAAGAAAGAACACGGAAAGTTTATGTAACACCAGCTCATTCCCTGGCCGCAACCGTCCCCAGCTCTCCAGCTTCATTTGCCACTTCCTTGCAAATGTGTCTCCAAGAGTCACAGTTTTGTACGCACTGCTCCCAAATAAGAAAATGTCAGTCCAGCCAAGTGTTTAATTGCAGGCACTTGCATGGGGTACAAGGCTCAATTTCCTGTACCAAAAAAAAAAGCCCTTCTTGAGAATCAAAAATTCATACTACATTTTGTAGGAGTCTGATGGGAAATGATGTCTGGGGAAATTTCTGCAACTTAAGATATGCAAATTCACTATTTGATTGTCATGCTAACCCACGATCTGCTGCTGCTTCCTTGTCTCTTACAAGACAGAGGCTATAAACACTAGTATATTAAAAATGTATCCACCAAAGTAAAATTAGTGCTCAACAAATGCTTATTTTCTAGAGTTTTATTTCTCAGATGAATTGGTATAATTTTTAGTGGTACATATTGCCAGCCTATAATAAATATACAAGCCTATCAAAACTGGATAGAAAAATGCATTGGATAACACACTGCAAACTAGGGATCAATTCTATTATAGTCTCAGGGGATGTATCTAGTGACCCAATAGAATGTTTCCAATTCTAATTTCTCTGATTCTGTGAAATCAATTTTTCTATAAACTATAACCGGTACATGAGTGCTTCACAAAAACTAATCGTATTGGCATAATAAGCGTGTCAAGTTATGGTTTAATGGACATTCTGTTGTCCTTTTATTGAAACTAATAGAGTAGCATTAAAAGGAATAAAACAGTCAAAATGATAACAGTTTATGGCTTGGGTTTGTTTTTTTTCCTAGCATTTTGAATTTCATGCTACCGTGTATTGGTTCTCAATCTCCTTTCATGAATATTTGAGCTTAAGCCTGTTAAAAATGACAAAGAAATGGCTAAGAAGAAGCATTTCCCCACTATCTGACCCTCAGCAGTGTAGTCAAGAAATAGCCAGGCTCTGGCATCTTCATCTGCGAGGATCATATGTCAGCTGCTGCCGCGGGAAGCCTCAATGAGGGGGAAGAGTTACGAGAATAAGGCTCCTGCTTTGTAATGTTGACAAATTAGCCGATCTCAGCTCTTCATTTCAGAAGCACCTCTACCCAAGGAGAATCGGATGAAATTGAAGTTGCTCACGCTAACCTAGGATGACCTTGAATGAAATGGATCTCTCTGTTTCCCAGGCAGAAAGAGTACAGTGGGCTCATCTGTCAGGAAGCCCACGGTATCATAGCTTTGTCTTACTAACTTGAACTTTGCAGGCATCAGAAACTAAAGCTTCACGTGCTAATTATTATTGTGGTTGTTATTTAACGGAATTTGGAAGCCTCCCCCAAAACAGATGGGCTCTTCTTGTTGGTACTTATCACAATTGTAGCTGATAATTAGTTTTTGATTATATGTTGAGGGTTTGACTCCCCCACTAGTGCTGTGAAGCCAGGAAATATACTCATCCCCTTAAATTGATAGCCTCGGTTGCTAGCGCAGGTCCTCAGAAAGCAGAGGGACAGTGTGTTCAGTATCAGTTTTCACCTGCTGTCTTGAAATAATTATTAAAACATACAGTCTCTCCCTCATTAAGTCTGTGTTAGAGAGATAAATGGATGAGCCAGCACTTGGCCATACATTGGAAATGACACTGGGCTTGGAATCAAGTGTAATTGGTTAGAGTCCTAACTGTTCTGCATCAGTTATGTGACTTGAGCAAGTGACTTAAACTCCCTGAAGCTAAACTTCTTCACTGTGAAACGGGAAGAATCAAGAGCAAATATGGTGCATACCACATGGTGACTTCTCAATACGTATTTCTCTTTTTTCCTTCTCCTTTGAAGGCAGCAATATCCAATTCAACAATCTGCAGTGATGAAAATGTTCAGTATCTGCACCGCTGGACACAGTGACCACACATGGATATTGAGCGTTTGAAATGGGACAAAGGCGATTGAGGAGCTGAATTTTTAATTTTGTATAGTTTTTAATTAACTTCAATTTAAATAGCCACGTGTGGCTACTATATTGGACAGAACAGATCAAAGGGGCTTCGTAGGTTTTAGAAGTACCAAATGGAGGATTACAAAACTAACAAATTTTAAGAGTGCTCCCAATAACTGTTTTGGGTTCTTCCCCATCTAGGATTAACGAGTACATTTCTTCTCTTTTCGTAAATTGCATATTCTGTATAGCCACGTGTGGCTACTATATTGGACAGAACAGATCAAAGGGGCTTCGTAGGTTTTAGAAGTACCAAATGGAGGATTACAAAACTAACAAATTTTAAGAGTGCTCCCAATAACTGTTTTGGGTTCTTCCCCATCTAGGATTAACGAGTACATTTCTTCTCTTTTCGTAAATTGCATATTCTGGGATGACCAGTTTGCACTGTCATAGTAAACTTTCAACATTTGGATACTTTTTCAGAACCCAGGGCAGTGGTCAGAATGACGACACACATTTGATAGAAAATGACTTCTTTCCATGAGAGACTGACCCCTGGTACAAAGCTCACCATGCTAGGAGAACCATAATTTTACAACACTGCTTGGCTCTCGTCAAAACTGCGAAGCCACAAATATGATTTATTTATGAACTAGACAACTTGTAGTCACTTGGACTTTTTTCTCACTTTGGTGAGCAACATCAAAAGCCATTTAAATTTTAACCTTTTAAATTTGAGATTTAAATCAAAATTTGAAAGGGAGGATAGTTTTAATTGATACAAATTTCAGCCTGTTGTATTAATCCTTGAGAAATGGTTAATTGTTCCCTTGAGGAAGGAGGAAAATGGAGTCATACATTTTCAATGGATTTAAGAAAAATTAACTGGAAGAATTCTTTTGACACTTTACCTGGAAAGGGAACATCATTTTTAAAAAATTCAAATAAGCTTTCTCTGTAGGTACCCTTTAAATCTGCAGTCATGAGTCATTCACTCAAAACACAATAGCAGATTGCACCAAGAGCTGATTTTTAAGGCATTGTGTATACATATTAATAGTAGAGTTCATGATCACTGGAGGGATCAAATGTATACTGGTTACAAAATACTCAGTATTGGAATTTCAAAGAGGTGAAAGGAGATCACAAATGTAATTTTCATTTGTTTGGATGAATGCTAAAATCAGGTTTATCTGAAGCTTAAGCAAGTTCTTTTTCCACTGCAGTAGAGAAAGGACCATTAATACATAATCATCCAGGCTTACAGGTCACTGCTTAAAAACAGCAGTACTAAAATAACTATTGTTTTGTCCCTTTCGGTTCACCTAGGAGTATTTTCTTTACGGACCTTTCAGAATGTGCCTAGATAAGAAATTCTTTTTGAGTCATCATCACCATACCTTTAGCTAGACAAACAGCTAAATCTGTTCCAAGTCAGGACAAACTAAAAGTGTGAGATTTTTATAGGCAACTACAGTTTCTTAACTGGCTCTCCACAGAAAGCATTGAGCCTGCTTGCCTGATTCTTGTTCGCAGAAAGCCAGGGCAGGAAACATCCCTGGCTAGCTTGGGGCCCACCACTAGTTCATTATGACTCCAGTGGAGAGTGGTTCATGAGATTATACACAGTTACAACATGATTAACTCTCTGCTCATCAATTCAACTTTTTATTGGAAATGTCACCGCAAATGTGGCATAAATTTTCTGGGAACAGCATTCAGTTTCACCTTATTATTCAGCACAGCTCACAGCTTTCAGAGAGAGGAGGTACTATGGCTAATCTGAATTTAATTTCAGAAGAAGTCAGCACTCCTGCTTGCTACAGGCCAAGCTCCATTTCTGATGTTATCTACAGTGCTAACCAAGACGGGCTAGAAATACCTGTGTGAATGGGGGTACCAAAGAATAACTCTGGAATAAAATAAATCTGGAATACAAGTGCAGTCTCGGAAATTTCCTAGCACTGCTGAGTCTGTGCCTGCAACAGAGACAGCTGGAATCTGCAGTGCAGTTGACGCGTGGCTGTCAGCATCCGTACACGCCCAGAATCTACTATGAAGAGCATCATTCCATCTTCCAGCTTCTCACCATTCCCAGAAACAAGTCACTGACCTTCCAAGAGAGAACTCAGTGTGCAGAGAAGATCCTCTCCATCAGAGGAAATCAATAACTGGATGACTTTTTAATCTGAGCAGATTCCTGGAATTTCCTATGGGAAATTCTCACAAAGGTGTTTTTACTTGAATGTTTTTCTGCAAGAGAGAAAGAAGAGCCTTGTATCCTCCTGAATCAAAAGCATGGGCTTTTATTCACTCAAGATGAATATACCTGTATCAAATCCACATCCTCTTAAAGAGGTGGAAACTACCCTCTTGGCTTATTGGGCCAGGTGGGGACTGTCAGTCCCACAGTTCTTAACAGAGCTTCACCAGCTCCATAATTGAAGAAATTCTTCCAAGACCATGTTTATTATTTAGCCTATCTGTTACCTAAGATCCATACCAGGAAAATTATGTGCAAACACAAATCAGATAGTCTCCTGGAACTTATTTGCTAAGCATTTTCTTGGTAAGAATTCCTGCAGCATCAAAATTTTGCTTGGAGAAAAAAAAAAAAAACGGAAGCCTCAAAGCGAACCATGATGCTTTTTGCAGAAACAAAGCAACACCCAAATAAATAAATAAATAAAGCCTGTGACCAGCTATTTTTCCCTTCACAGCTTCTCTCTTATCAGAGGCATCTTCTTCTGGTTTGTGGACCAGCCTGAACGTGAAAGAGCTTCTCGAGCCAACCCTGCTGCAATTTCTGTGTCTGGAGAGTTTTAAAATATGCTGAAGCGAACAAACAAAAAATCTTTATATAGGAACCAAAACTCTTCACATAAGTATGTATTTGTGGGCGGGTGTGTGGGTGGGTGTGCACATGCATACGCAGAAGCTAGGAATACCTTGCATAACCCCGCTATGTGAAAATCATACTAAAGATGAGTCATCTCTTTGAAAATTGGACTTCCCTCATGGCTCAGCTGATAAAGAATCCACCTGCAATGTGGAAGACCTGGGCTTGATCCCTGGGTGGGGAAGATCCCCTGGAGAAGGGAAAGGCAACCCACTCCAGTATTCTGGCCTGGAGAACTCCATGGACTGTGTAGTCCATGGGGTTGCAAAGAGTCGGATCCAACTGAGCAACGTGCCCTTTAAAAATTATAGTTGATTTATAATATTGTGTTAGTTTCAGATGTACAGCCTAGTGATTTTGCAGATTATATTGCATTATACATTGTTATAAAATATTGGGGAAATGTCCTATGTCATACAGTAAATCTTTGCTGCTTGTCTGCTTTATATAAGTACTTTGTATCTGTTAACCCCATAGTCCTAATTTGCCCCTCCCCCTGGTAACCGTACATTTGTTTTCTGTGTTTGTGAGTCTGTTCTGTTTTGTATGTAGATTGATTTGAATTGTTTTTTGATTCCACATATGATACCATCTAGTACTTATCCTTCTCTGTCTGATTCATTTCACTAAGCATGATCTTCTCTAGGTCCATGCATGCTGTTTCCAATGGCGGAATTTAATTCTCTTTTGTGGCTGAGTAATATTCCATTGTATAGTCACAGCACATCTTCTTAAGTCATTCGTCTGTTGATGGACAGTTGGGTTGCTTCTGTGTCTCTGCTATTGTGCATAGTGCTGCTGCGAACACTGGGATGCATATGTCTTTTCAAATTAAGGGTTTCATTTTTTCCAGATCCCAGGAGTGGAACTGCTGAATCATATGGTACCTCTAGTTTTAGTTTTTTAAGGAAATTTATACTGTTTTACATAGTGCCTGCACCAGTTTCTTACCCACCAACAGTGTACAAGAGTTCCTTTTTTCTCCACAAAAAATGAAGCATCTTAAATCACTGCTGATAATCTGTCCCTCCTTGATTTTGAAAAACTTTACAAAAGTGTCCAATTGCTTATCTAGACAAAGAAACACTCAAGAAGAGGTAAGGTAAGAGAATAAGAGGTAAGAAATAAAACTATACATACGGTCTGCTGTATATGTATGTGTGTGTGTGTGTGTGAGTGTGTGTGTATATGCATACATACATACATTGGGCTTTCCAGGTGGCGCTAGAGGTAAAGAACTGGCCTACCAATGCAGGAGACCCAAGAGACTCCGTCTCAATCCCTGGGTCAGGAAGATCCCTTGGAGAAGAAAATGGCAACCCACTCCAGTATTCCTGCCTGGGAAATTCCACGGACAGAGGAGCATGGTGAGCTACATACATTCCATGGGGCTGCAAGAGTTGGACACAACTGAAGCAACTTAGCACACACACGTGTGTATGTACATACACACACGCGTGTGTATACATACACACATACACATGTGTGTGTATATATATATATATATATTGATACATGCAGGATATCATTTGATTCTCAAGTCTTCGCACCTCTCAAGACACATATCATCACCCCTGTTAGGTTTAGATGATTTGTATTCAGTAAGAGTATTAACCTGCTTACGAGCACACAGCTACGAAGTGTATATGTATATACACACAGAGGAGGAGGAAATGGCAAACCACTCCAGCATTCCTGCTTGAGAAATCCCATGGTCAGAGGAGCCTGGAGGGCTACTGTCTGTGGGGTTGCAAGAGTCAAACACAGCTTAGTGACTAAACCACCACCACCATATTCTTATAAAGAGAGAAAGAATATTTGTGGTGCAATTTGGATTTAAATTCCAGTTCTATCACTTCGTAGCTGTGTACTCGTAAGCAAGCTAATACTCTTATTGAATACAAATTATCTAAACCTAACGGGGGTGATGAAATGTGTCTTGAGAGGTGCGAAGACTTGAGAATCAAATGATATCCTGCATGCATCAATCAAGGTTTTAGTTCCGAGTAACAGAGACGTACTCTGGCTAATTGAGGCAGAAGAGGAACATATTCAAGACTATCATGTTGCTTATGAAATTTCTCAGAAGGTTGGAGAATCAGACATGGGGAAAGAAGGATTCAGGAAGACCACGTAGGCATCAGGACGGCAGAAATTCATGGCACCAAGGAGCATGCAGAGACTCCCAGGCCCACCACTGAACGCTTGGCTGCCACAGCTAGCCTGGTCCTATGTGCTCCTGAGCAATAGAGATTGTTGATATAACAGCAGAATGATCTCTGCTCAGTCACTTTCCTGAGATCAATAATTCCAGTTGTGAAGATTAAATAGGTCTGTTGGTTGTTTGAGCCTAAATCATGTGTTCTCGCCTAAGTGCAGAGGAGCATGGGGAACAAGCTCATGGCATTTTCAAGTTTTAGTCAAGGCAAGCTCTCTTTCCCAGCAAGAGCCATAAGATGGAGAATTTACCAGACAAAGGAAAGAACTTTGCAGTCTGAATCACCGAGAAGATGTACAGGTCCATTACAAAACATATCAAAGCTCCTGACACATAAGAGGTATTATGTACATGATGACGATGAACATTATCCTGAACCAGTGAGAAAAGGGAACAACCCATTATTCAGTAAATGATGCAGAGATCATTAGTTGTTTGTGGGGGAAAAAAAATGTACAATTCACCAAAATAAAGTCCAATAGAATCAAAGATTAAAAAGAGACTCTACAAAAAATTATGCACCCTACTGTGTCCATCAGGGTAGGTAGGCCTGACCTACCCTGAAAGAGGTTTATATAAAGGAAGTAAATTTTCCAATGAAAATAGGGGAAAGGGAGGCTTAACCCCCTACCTCTTAGAACCAGACCCACATGTTCCACTTTAATTTTGCATTTGACCCCAATTGGAAAGCCTCCTCTTTTATTTACTAAAAATAAAATGTTAAGATAACTTATCACATGCCTAACTTATACAACTTTTTTCCAGACAGACAAGAGCCTTGTTTTACATGCCTTTGGGCCCTATGGCAACCCACTCCAGTATTCTTGCCTGGAGAATCTCAGGGACGGGGGTGCCTGGCGGGCTGCCGTCTGTAGGGTCGCACAGAGTCAGACACGACTGAAGCGACTTAGCAGTAGCAGCAGGCCTAAATTAAGGCTTCCCTGGTAGTTCAGCTAGTAAAGAATCCAGCTGCAATGCAGGAGACCCCAGTTCGATTCCTGGGTTAGGAAGATCTGTTGGAGAAGGAATAGGCTACCCACTCCAGCATTCTGGGGCTTCCCTCGTGGCTCAGACAGTAAAGAATCTACTGCAGTGTGGGAGACCTAGGTTTGATCCCTGGGTTGGGAAGATCCCCTGGAGATGGGAACACTCCATCTCCAGCACTCTTGCCTGGAGAATTCCATGGACAGAGGAGCCTGGCAGCCTACCGTCAGTGCACTCACAGAGTCGAACACGACTGAGTGACTAACACTTTCACTTTCATGCCTGGATCAGTGCTTTGAACATAGCAGGCTATCAAAATTCCTCATGATTGAGGAAGAAACTTGAATTGCCGCTTAACTGTTTTGAAATGTCTGGTAATGGTTTCAGCTTTGAGTGCTAATTTAAAGTAATCTCTCTGTTCCTCGATTTCCTTTTTTTTTTTTTTTTTTCCAGAATGAGTACACTTACATGGCCTGCTGCCCCCTACCTTCACAAAACATCAAATACTGATTATTTCAGGCTCAACAAAACAAGTCATAGGTGACAGCTCTGAAGTTCTCACAGATGGACAGCTTTCCAGAAGGTTTACCACTCTTTTTACCTCTCTTATCTACAGTCCTCACTGTGGATTTCCATCTTCCACTCCTATATTCAGTTCTGAAAGACTAGTCAAGTGTGAGCAAGGGTGGACAGAAATATTTCTTTTCTAGCTGTGTATCTTTTTGGTTACAGCTTTCTTTCTTATTTACTTCTTTTCTCTGTTAGAACAGTTATGGGATCTGACATACTTTCCTCATGATTGAATTGATTTTTGCTTTCCCTTTGACTTTCTAAAAGCTTCTGATGTCATTTATTCAAGTTGAGAAATCACTTTAAGACCTTTGTGTGTGCCTGCTAAGTCACTTCAGTTGTGCCTGACTCTTTGAGACCTCATGGACTGTAGCCCGCCAGGTTCCTCTGTCCATAGAATTCTCCAAGCAAGAATACTAGAGCAGGTTGCTGTTCCCTTCTGCAGTGGATCTTCCTGACCCAGGGATCAAATCTAGGTCTCCTGCATTGCAGGCAGATTCTTTACCGCCTGAGCCATCAGGAAAGTCCTGTTAGCCTGACACATCCCTAAATAACACATGAATAAGGACTCACCATCTCTTAAAAATTTTCAGCTCCAGGCCTGAAAAAGGTCATTTGCTGTCCTTGTTGATTTATCTCTGAGAATGAAAAGAACCAAAAGTCAGTTCCCTTTAGTACAAACTCTCGCTCATATTTTATTTGCTAACGTACAGCTAATTTCTAAATTAAGAGCATGCTTAAAGGAAAGGTTAGGAAGCTATTCATTCCAATCCATTAGTAAGTCTGGATTTGATTGAATTTTTAACTAATGTTTGATAATTATTGCATCCTGGCTTTTGGATTTCAAATAGGATGAAAGAATCTGTTTTCTTTTTTATTTAAAATTACAGTAGATTCAGCCCAGTCAAAAGATTTCAGAGTTTCTCCCAAAGATTTCTTTAGCTCTCACAAGAAAAATGCATGCTGATGATATATGCCCATCACCACATTTTAAATGGTCAAATGTTGAAGTATACTTGTGATTAGGTCAGAGGTGAGCCAACTTTTTCTGTAAATATCCAGACAGTAAATCTTTTAAGGTTTGTGGTCATGTGGTCTCTGTTAGAATCTCTCAACACTGCCGTTGTAGTGCAAAAGCATCCATAGACAATACATTAATGAGTGTAGCTGTGTCTCAATAAAACTTTATTTATAAACACTGAAATTTGAGTTTCATATAATTTTATGTGACATGAAATATGGTTCTTCTTTTGATTTTTTCAGGAAGCAAACAACATTCTTAGCTCATGGGTAATACGAAAACAGATGGTGATATTCCATTGTGTATATGTACCACAACTTTCTTATCCATTCATCTGCCGATGGACATCTAGGTTGCTTCCATGTCCTAGCTTTTGTAAACAGTGCTGCAGTGAACATTGGGGTACACACATCTCTTTCAATTCTGGTTTTCTCAGTGTGTATGTCCAGCAGTGGGATCACTAGGTCGTATGGCAGATCTATTTTCAGTTTTTTAAGGAATGAGGTGGATGAAACTAGAGCCTATTATACACAGTGAAGTAAGTCAGAAAGAAAAACACCAATACAGTATAAATGCATATATATGGAATTTAGAAAGATGGTAATGATGACCCTATATGCAAGACAGCAAAAGAGACACAGATATAAAGAACAGACTTCTGGACTCTGTGGGAGAAGGCAAGGGTGGGATGATTTGAGAGAATAGCATTGAAACATGTATATGGCCATATGTGAAACAGAGCGCCAGTCCAAGTTTGATGCATGAAACAGGGCACTCAAAGCTGGTGCACTGGGACAACCCAGAGGGATGGGATGAGATGCGGAGGGAGGTGGGAGGGGGTTTCTGGATGGGGGACACATGTACACCCATGGCTGATCCATGTCAATGTATGGCAAAAACCACCACAATATTGTAAAATAATTAGCCTCCAATTAAAATAAATTGGTTAATTTTAATTTTAAAAAAACACAGATGGTGAGGTAGCAGGCCATAGTTGCTGACACCATTTAAGGTGAACTGGGGGTTAAATTCTTTTTTTTTAGAAATATGAAGCAACACTTTCATTAAACAGATCAAGTTATAACATACTTATAAAACTTACATACACCTGAAACTAATACATCATTATAAATCAGCTAAATTTCAAGAAAAATTTAAAAGCTGAGCACAGGTTGTAACACTTAAGAGACTTTATGCGGTAAATACCACGGCGTTCATCCGTTCAATATTTACTTGAACATGTGATGTGAGTAGTATTAATAGTTTTACTGATGTATACATGCTTTTTAAATTATACATTTAATTTATTTTTTTCCCCCATTTTACTTTATTTTACTTTACAGTACTCTATTGGTTTTGGCATACATTGACATGAATCTGCCACGGGTGTACACGAACTCCCAAACATGAACCCCCCCTCCCACCTCCCACCCTACATTTTAAATTAGTGCCTTNGTATTAATAGTTTTACTGATGTACACATGCTTTTTAAATTATACATTTAATTTATTTTTTTTCCCATTTTACTTTATTTTACTTTACAGTACTCTATTGGTTTGGCATACATTGACATGAATCTGCCACGGGTGTACACGAACTCCCAAACATGAACCCCCCTCCCACCTCCCACCCTACATTTTAAATTAGTGCCTTTTACAGTTTTTTTTTTGCACTTTTAACTTTTATTTTATATTATAGTTGACTAACAATGTTGTGATTGTTTCAGGTGTATAGCAAAGTGATTCATTTATAATATATATTTATCTATTCTTTTTCAAATTCCTTCCTGTTTAGAATGTTAAAGAACATTCATGTTATATACATATAACATATATATAACTGAGCAGAGTTCCCTGTGTTACACAGTAGGTTTTTGTTGCTACCCATTTTATATAGCAATATGTGCATGTCAATCCCAACTCTCTAACTACCACTCTGTCACCCCTCCCCCCTTGGGGATGAAATTCTTGAGATGTTTTCACTTTTATTGATGCTCAAAGCCCAAGTTTTGCCATATCTTGCATAATTCAAGTCCAAATTCTTTCAATTCATGCTCTGCATTCTTTTTTTTAATTTTAATTGGAATATAATTGATTTAAAATGTTGTGTCAGTTTCTGCCATACAGCAAAGTGAATCAGTTTATACAGATACATATATCCACTCTTTTTTTAGATTATTTTTCTATATAGGCCATTACAGAGTGCTGAGTAGCNGTCCAAATTCTTTCAATTCATGCTCTGCATTCTTTTTTTTAATTTTAATTGGAATATAATTGATTTAAAATGTTGTGTCAGTTTCTGCCATACAGCAAAGTGAATCAGTTTATACAGATACATATATCCACTCTTTTTTTAGATTATTTTTCTATATAGGCCATTACAGAGTGCTGAGTAGCGTTCCCTGTGCTGCACAGTAGGTTCTTATGAGCGATCTATTTTATATACAGTAGTGTGTATACATACATCCTACACATTTATTTAAAAATGTGCAAGACTTCCCTGGTGGTCCAGTGGCCAAGAGTTCCTGCTCCCAGTGCAGGAGACCTAGGATGATCCCTGGTCAGGGAACTAGATCCTGAATGCCACAATGAAGATCGAAGATCCCTCATGCCACAACTGATAATAAAAGAAGGCTGCCGCTGTACGTTTTGATCTTTAATGTTCTTCCAGGCACACAAGCAGACTAGACTCTCATTTATGTTTAAAAGGGGAAACTATAAATACATGTATGTCTCCATATANCCTGGTCAGGGAACTAGATCCTGAATGCCACAATGAAGATCGAAGATCCCTCATGCCACAACTGATAATAAAAGAAGGCTGCCGCTGTACGTTTTGATCTTTAATGTTCTTCCAGGCACACAAGCAGACTAGACTCTCATTTATGTTTAAAAGGGGAAACTATAAATACATGTATGTCTCCATATACAAAGAAGATTTCATGAAGGATACACCAGGAATTTGTAACAATAGTTGCCTCCATTGAGGGGAATTAGATGACAAAGGACAAGGGTGAGCAGGCAGAAGATGGTGAAAGAGTAAAACAGGGAGATCGCCAGCCTCCCCACAAATACATCAAAAACTCATCAAGGTACGGAGCAACTCCTACAAAGCAAATTCTAGGCCACAGCAGAAGACCTCCAGCCTCCAGGGGGACAGGCTAAGCTCCCTGAAATGAGGTAGGAGAGAGGATGCTGCTACTGCTAAGTCCCTTTAGTCGTGTCCGACTCTGTGCGACCCCAGAGACGGCAGCCCACCAGGCTCCCCCATCCCTGGGATTTTCTAGGCAAGAACACTGGGTTGGGTTGCCATTTTCTTCTCCAATGCATGAAAGTGAAAAGTGAAAGGGAAGTCGCTCAGTGGTGTCCGACCCTTAGCGACCCCATGGACTGCAGCCCACCAGGCTCCTCCGTCCATAGGATTTTCCAGGCAAGAGCACTGGAGTGGGGTGCCATCGCCTTCTCCGAGGAGAGAGGATAGAGACGTAAAAACAGAAAAGCCTGAGAACCGCTGGATGGGAGCTTGTGCCCTGAGGGATGCAAGGCGTCCTGAAACAGGAGGAGTTCCTATGCACAGGGAAGCTCCCTTGCAGGCGGGCCCAATGGGGAGCTGTAGAGTCTTGGAAAACCAGGCAATGTAGGGAATTAGAGGGCAGAAAACAGAGAAAGTCACACTTCTCAGCCCGTGAACAGCTTGCAAACTATGGCCCCAACCAGATGGCGGGCTCAGGGGACAGAGAGAAGCCCATAGAAACCCCACAGCACAGAGGGCGGGCTGGGGTAGCCAAGAGCGAGGAGGCATACGAACCTCTCCAGCGCATACAAGCCTCTCCAGTGCATACAGCATGCAGGGGGCAGGTCTGCGGGGCTGAAAGAACACATAAGCCTCGCAGAGGGCAGGTGAGATGAAACAAGTGCACACAAACCCCGTGACACAGAGGGAGGGCCCTGGTGGGCTGAGGGAAGCCCACACAAGTCTCCTCAATGCAGAGGGCACAGCTGGGGAGCCAAGAAAAGATCCACACAAGCCCCTGCCTAGCAAGCTTCGGCCAGCAGTGAAAGGCAGGTCCAGTAACAGAAGCACCAGTAATGATCCCAGGGACAAGTAGGGGGCTGGTAGCAGTGAAGATATGCTGAGAGGGCCACTCTGAAGTAGCTGTGGAAATAGACATGTCTAATACAGCCTATTCAAAAGCAGAGACATTGCCAACAAAGGTCCGTCCAGTCAAGGTTATGGTTTATCCAGTGGTCAGGTATGGATGTGAGAGTTGGACTGTGAAGAAAGCTGAATGCCAAAGAATTGATGTTTTTGAACTGTGGTGTTGGAGAAGACTCTTGAGAGTCCCTTGGACTGCAAGGAGATCCAACCAGTCCATTCTGAAGGAGATCAGCCCTGGGATTTCTTTGGAAGGACTGATGCTAACGCTGAAACTCCAATACTTTGGCCACCTCATGCAAAGAGTTGACTCATTGGAAAAGACTCTGATGCTGGGAGGGATTGGGGGCAGGAGGAGAAGGGGATGACAGAGGATGAGATTGCTGGATGGTATCACCGACTCAATGGACATGAGTTTGAGTAAACTCCAGGAGTTGGCGATGGACAGAGAGGCCTGGCGTGCTGTGATTCATGGGGTCACAAAAAGTCGGACATGACTGAGCGAGTGAACTGAACTGAATATAGCCAAAGCCAGAAGGACTGCCCAAAGACATTCTGAACCCATAAGAAAAGAAAGAAAAGAAAGAAGTCACTCAGTCGTGTCTGACTCTTTGCGACCCCGTGGACTGTAGCCCACCACGCTCTTCAATCCACAGAATTTTCCAGGCAAGAATATTGGAGTGGGTTGCCATTTCCTTCTCTAGGGATCTTCCCAACCCAGGGATCGAACCCAGGTCTCCTACATTGCAGGCAGATGCTTTATCGTCTGAGCCATAGGGAAGCCCCATAGATACTCCCAAAACTTACTACTGGACCCTGCACTGCCCTTCAGAGAGAGGAGCTCCAGTTCCATCAGGCACAAGCTCCCCAACCAGGAAAACATCCCAGGACACTAACCCAGCCCCACCCTCAGGAGCAGACTCCACAACCAAGAAGAGCTATGATCTTGAGAACTTTTTTTCTTATAAATCACAGTGTTTCTTCCCCTACATACTTCTACTTTCACATTAGCCTTTTGCGGTGCTATGGGATTTTTCTCTTTGTTTTTCTTGTTAAAAATAAATTCATTTTAAGATATTTTTCTTTTTTTGTTACTTTTTCACCACCCCTCCTTTTTTTTTTTTTTTTTGGTCATTTTTCTGATTTTGCTTTTGATATACTCAACTGCTTTTCTTATAGTTCTTTACTGGCTGTAGCTATTCCTGAATATATATCAATCTTCTTCACATATGTCTATTTATCTTTGCTTTTCTATTGTTTCTTTTCTCCCTCTTTTTTTAAACCCTCTTTTTCACTCCCTCTTCTCTTTTCCCTCCCTTCTCCTCTTTTTTCTCTTTTTCTTATCCCTATTTTTCTTCACTCTTTCTTTCTTCACCAAATAAGTTAAATTGTTGAGCTCTCTTTGCTATATTTGCCGGTTGGCCCTCTGCTCATGCTCAGCTGTCCAGATTCAGCATTAGCTAGCTCTGCTTTTAATTGGTCAATATCATTTTTGGTTTCCCTTGTTCACCANGAGACGGCAGCCCACCAGGCTCCCCCATCCCTGGGATTCTCCAGGCAAGAATACTGGAGTGGGTTGCCATTTCCTTCTCCAATGCATGAAAGAGAAAAGTGAAAGTGAAGTTGCTGAGTCTGTCCGACTGTTAGCGACCCCGTGGATCTCCTGCATTGTAGGCAGACGCTTTACCATCTGAGCCACCAGGGAAATCCCAAAGAAAGGCAATGCCAAAGAATGTTCAAGTTCCGTTCAGTCGCTCAGTCGTGTCTGCCCCTTTGTGACCCCATGAATTGCAGCACGCCAGGCCTCCCTGTCCATCACCAACTCCCAGAGTTCACTCAGACTCACATCCATGAAGTTGTTGATGCCATTCAGCCATCCAGTCCTCTGTCATCCCCTTCTCCTGCTGCCCCCAATCCATCCCAGCATCAGAGTCTTTTCCAATGAGTCAACTCTTTGCATGAGGTGGCCAAAGTATTGGAATTTCAGCGTTAGCATCAGTCCTTCCAAAGAAATCCCAGGACTGATCTCCTTTAGAATGGCTTGGTTGGATCTCCTTGCAGTCCAAGGGACTCTCAAGAGTCTTCTCCAACACCACAGTTCAAAAGCATCAATTCTTTGGCATTCAGCTTTCTTCACAGTCCAACTCTCACATCCATACCTGACCACTGGATAAACCATAGCCTTGACTGGACGGACCTTTGTTGGCAATGTCTCTGCTTTTGAATAGGCTGTATTAGACATGTCTGTTTCCACAGCTCCTTCAGAGTGGCCCTCTCAGCATATCTTCACTGCCACCAGCCCCCTACTTGTCCCTGAGATCATTACCGGTGCTTCTGTTACCGGACCTGCCTTTCACTGCTGGCCGAAGCTTGCTAGGCAGGGGCTTGTGTGAATCTTTTCTTGGCTCCCCAGCTGTGCCCTCTGCATTGAGGAGACTTGTGTGGGCTTCCCTCAGCCCCCCAGGGCCCTCCCTCTGTATCGCGGGGTTTGTGTGCACTTGTTTCATCTCACCTGCCCTCTGCGAGGCTTATGTGTTCTTTCAGCCACCCAGACCTGCCCCCTGCACGCTGTATGCACTGGAGAGGCTTGTATGCACTGGAGAGGTTCGTATGCCTCCTCGCTCTTGGCTACCCCAGCCCGCCCTCTGTGCTGTGGGGTTTCTATGGGCTTCTCTCAGTCCCCTGAACCCACCATCTGGTTGGGGCCATAGTTTGCAAGCTGTTCACAGGCTGAGAAGTGCGACTTTCTCTGTTTTCTGCCCTCTAATTCCCTACTTTGCCTGGTTTTCCAAGACAACACAGCTCCCCGTTGGGCCCGCCTGCAAGGGAGCTTCCCTGTGCACAGGAAGATTCTTGAGAGTCCCTTGGACTGCAAGGAGATCCAAGCAGTCCATTCTGAAGGAGATCAACCCTGGGATTTCTTTGGAAGGACTGATGCTAAAGCTGAAACTCCAGTACTTTGGCCACCTCATGCGAAGAGTTGACTCACTGGAAAAGACTCTGATGCTGGGAGGGATTGGGGGCAGGAGGAGAAGGGGACGACCGAGGATGAGATAGCTGGATAGTATCACCGACTCGATGGACATGAGTTTGAGTGAACTCCAGGAGTTGGCGATGGACAGAGAGGCCTGGCGTGCTGTGATTCATGGGGTCACAAAGAGTCGGACACGACTGAGTGAGTGAACTGAACTGAATATAGCCAAAGCCAGAAGGACTGCCCAAAGACATTCTGAACCCATAAGAAAAGAAAGCAAAGTCACTCAGTCATGTCCGACTCTTTGCGACCCTATGGGCTGTAGCCCACCAGGCTTTTCAATTCACAGAATTTTCCAAGCAAGAATATTGGAGTGGGTTGCCATTTCCTTCTCCAGGGATCTTCCCGACCCAGGGATCGAACCCAGGTCTCCTACAATGCAGGCAGATGCTTTATCATCTGAGCCACCAGGGAAGCCCCATCAGTTCAGTTCAGTTCAGTCACTCAGTCGTGTCCGACTCTTTGCAAGCCCATGACCACAGTATACCAGGCCTCCCTGTCCATCA
>SJYX01011262.1:0-21227 GCA_006410675.1 Oreotragus oreotragus | reverse complement strand
GATTATACAGAGTGAAGTAAGCCAGAAAGAAAAACACCAATACAGTATACTAACACATATATATGGAATTTAGAAAGATGGTAATGATGACCCTGTATGCAAGACAGTAAAAGAGACACAGATAGTAGAGTGAACTTTTGGACTCTGAGGGAGAGGGAGATGGTGGGATGATTTGGGAGAATGGCATTGAAACATGTATACCATCATGTAAGAAATGAATTGCCAGTCTATGTTCAATGCAGGATGCAGGATGTTTGGGGCTGGTGCACGGGGATGATCTGGAGAGATGATATGGGGTGGGAGGTGAGAGGGGGGTTCATGTTTGGGAGCTCATGTACACCCAAGGCAGATTCATGTCAATGTATGCCAAAATCAATACAGTATTGTAAAGTAAAATAAAGTTTTTTTAAAAAAAATCTTCCAAAAATGGGCATAGAAGAAACCTACCACAACATAGTAAAGGCCATATATGATAAGCCCACAGGAAACATTATTCTCAGTGGTGAAAAAGCATCCCCTCTAAGATCAGGAACAGTGTGAGGGTGTCCACTCTGATCTCTATTATTCAACATAGTTTTGGAAGTCCTAGCTATGGTGATTAGAGAAGAAAAGTGAATACAAGGAATCCAGATCAGAAAAGAAGTAAAACTCTCACTGTCTGCAGATGACTTGATACTATACATGGAAAACCCAAAGGAAACTATCAGAAAATTACTAGAGATGATCAGTGAATTCAGCAAAGTAGTGAGATACAAGGTCAATACAGAAATCACTTGCAATCATATATACTAACAATGAAAAATCAGAAAAAGAAATTCAGAATCAATCCCATTAACCAATGCAACAAAAAGAATAATCTAGGAATAAATCTACCTGAGGAGACAAAAGAACTATATACAGAAAATTATAAGACAAGAAATCAAAGATGACATAAACAGATGGAGAGATATTCCATGCTCCTGGGTAGGAAGAATCAATATTGCAAAAATGATTATACTACCAAATACAATCTACAGATTCAATGTGATCCCTATCAAATTACCAATGGCATTTTTCACAGAACAAGAACAAAAAATTTCACAATATGGAAACACAAAAGACCTTCAGTAGCCAAAGCAGTCTTGAGAAAGAAGAATGGAGCTAGAGGAATCAATCTTCCTGACTTCAGACTATGCTACAAAACTACAGTCATCAAGACAGTATGCTACTGGAAAAAAAAAAAAAACTGAAATATAGACCAATGAAACAAGACAGAAAGCCCAGAGATAAATCCATGTACCTATGGGTACCTTATTTTTTGACAAAGGAGGCAAGAATATACAGTGGGGCAAAGATACCTTCTTCAATAAGTGGTGCTGGAAAAACTGGATAGCTACATGCAAAAGAATGAGGTTAGAACACTTTCTAATGAAGTGAAGTGAAGTGAAGTCACCCAGTTGTGTCCGACTCTTTGCAACCCCGTGGACTGTAGTCTACTGGGCTCCTCCATCCATGGGATTTTCCAGGCAAGAGTACTGGAGTGGGTTGCCATTTCCTTCTCCAGAGGATCTTTCTGACCCAGGGATCGAACTCCGGTCTCCCACATTGTAGACAGACACTTTACTGTCTGAGCCACAAGGGAAGCCCCTACACAAATATAAATTCAAAGTGAATTAAAGACCTAAATTTAAGACCAGAAATTATAAAACTCTTAGAGGAAAGCATAGGCAGAACACTCAGTGACATGAATCAAAGCAAGATCATCTATGACCCACCTCCTAGAGTAATGGAAATAAAAACAAAAATAAATGTGTGACCTAATTAAACTCAAAAACTTTTCCACAGCAAAGGAGACTACAAACAAGGTGAAAAGACAATCCTCAGAAAGGGCGACAATAATAACAAAGAAAACAACTGACAAAGAATTAATTTCCGAAATATACAAGCAGCTCATACAACTCAATATCAGGAAAACAAACAACCCAATCAAACAGTGGGGAAAAGATCTAAACAGACATTTCTCCAAAGAAGACATACAGGCGGCTAACAAGGACATGAAACGATGCTCAACCTCACTCATTATTAGAGAAATGCAAATCAAAACCACAATGAGATACCACCTTACACTGGTCAGAATGGCCATCATCAAAAAGTCTGCAAACAATAAATGCTGGAGAGGGTGTGGAGAAAAGGAACCCTCTGGCATTTCTGGTGGGAATGTAAATTGATGCAGCCACTATGGAAGATGGTATGGTGGTGGTTTAGTCACTAAGCTGTGTCCAACTCTTGTGACCCCCATGGACAGAGGAGCGTGATAGGCTACAGTCCACGGGATTTTCTAGGCAAGAATACTGGAGTGGGTTGCCATTTCCTTCTCCAGGGGATCTTCCCAACCCAGGAATCAAACCCAGGTATCCTGCATTGTAGACAGATTTTTTACCAACTGAGCTACAAGGGAAGCTTTGCATGTAATAATAGGCAAATTGGCAGCTATGATTCGGGGTCTGCAGAGGTGAAAAACCCCAATACAAGTGTCTCCCTGCAAAGGTCAGGGTCCCTGGTGCTGGCCCATCTCCAGATCCAGACTAGACAAATTCAGCTCTGGGGCAGATTTCTCCAGCACCAAAAGGATCTGGCTCGCAGGTGTAACTTTGGAGGAGCTCTCTCTAACGCTGGTGTTAACAGTGTTTCACTCATCCCCGAAGTCAGCTCTGGATTCCTGCTGCTCCGACAAGATGCTGCCTTCCTTCTTCAAAGCCTGGAGGTAAAATTACAGGAGCTGCCTGGACTGACAGGCTTCTTCTCTCTGGTCAAGCACCTACTGGAGGGTATTCTGGAGCCCCTGGACTGCCACATGACTTTGGCCGTTTTTCTGAGCCAGCTCTGAACACGGGACGTCAGTGAGCACCCAGAGCTCTCCTCGGCCAGGAGAATGATGCTGGATAGGTCTTCCTTCAAGCCTGCCCTGCTATCTGTCTCATCTCTTGCGAAGGACTCTTGGGTAATCCAAGCTGTACCTCCATCTGAGTTGTGTGTCCACTTCTCATTCCCAGCCAATGCCACAAACTTAGTGTTGGCAGGAAGACACAGGAAGTAATCATCATCATCCACTATGGTGCCATCCTTTGCCAGGACCAGAGTGACTGGTGCCAGGGACTTATCAATGGCCAGAATGTCACAAGCCTTGCTCCTCAGCTCCTTGAGGCAAGAGGCCACCATGCCATGTTGTTCCCAGCTGTTGTTGCAGCACAACAGACCCTGCTTTAGAGTCTCCATTTTCTGGAGCTGCAGGGCTGCTGGCCGCCTCCATCCTCTTCATGGTGGGACCAGAGCTACATGGAGAAGTCAGGGAAGCTGAGGCATGGGAGTCCTCCCCAACTCCATCCCCCACAGCATGCCAGGAAATGGAGATTCTTTAAAAAACTAGGAATAAAACCACCATTTGACCCAGCAATCCCACTACTAGGCATATACCCTGAGGAAACCAAAACTGAAAAAGACACATGCAGCCCGTTGTTCATTGCAGCACTATTTACAATAGCTGGAACATGGAAGCAACCTGCTGCTGCTAAGTCACTTCAGTCGTGTCCGACTCTGTGNACTTCAAGCCTGCCCTGCTATCTGTCTCATCTCTTGCGAAGGACTCTTGGGTAATCCAAGCTGTACCTCCATCTGAGTTGTGTGTCCACTTCTCATTCCCAGCCAATGCCACAAACTTAGTGTTGGCAGGAAGACACAGGAAGTAATCATCATCATCCACTATGGTGCCATCCTTTGCCAGGACCAGAGTGACTGGTGCCAGGGACTTATCAATGGCCAGAATGTCACAAGCCTTGCTCCTCAGCTCCTTGAGGCAAGAGGCCACCATGCCATGTTGTTCCCAGCTGTTGTTGCAGCACAACAGACCCTGCTTTAGAGTCTCCATTTTCTGGAGCTGCAGGGCCACTGGCCGCCTCCATCCTCTTCATGGTGGGACCAGAGCTACATGGAGAAGTCAGGGAAGCTGAGGCATGGGAGTCCTCCCCAACTCCATCCCCCACAGCATGCCAGGAAATGGAGATTCTTTAAAAAACTAGGAATAAAACCCCCGTTTGACCCAGCAATCCCACTACTAGGCATATACCCTGAGGAAACCAAAACTGAAAAAGACACATGCAGCCCGTTGTTCATTGCAGCACTATTTACAATAGCTGGAACATGGAAGCAACCTGCTGCTGCTAAGTCACTTCAGTCGTGTCCGACTCTGTGTGACCCCATAGACGGCAGCCCACCAGGCTCCCCCGTCCCTGGGATTCTCCAGGCAAGAACACCGGAGTGGGTTGCCATTTCCTTCTCCAATGCATGAAAGTGAAAAGTGAAAGTGAAGTCGCTCAGTCGTGTCCGACTCTCAGCGACCCCATGGACTGCAGCCCACCAGGCTCCTCTGTCCATGGGATTTTCCAGGCAAGAGTACTGGAGTGGGGTGCCATCACCTTCTCCTGGAAGCAACCTAGATGTCCATAAACAGATGAAGGGATAAAGAAGCTGTGGTGCGTATATACAATGGAGTACTATTCAGCCATAAGAAGGAAGGCATTCGAGTCCGTTCTCATGAGGTAGACACACATAGAGCCTATTATACAGACTGAAGTAAGTCAGAAAGAGAAATATAAATATCATATACTGACACATATATATGGAATCTAGAAAGATGGTACTGATGAACTTCTTCTCAGGGAAGCGATGGAGAAACAGACATAGAGAACAGACCTACAGACACGGGGGAAGGTGGGGACGGAGAGGGTGAGATGTATGGAGAGAATAACGAGGAAATTTGTAGTACCGTATGTAAAAGAGATAGCCAGTTTACTGTATGAGTCAGGGAACTCAACCAGGGTCTTTGTGACAATCTAGAAGTGTGGGATGGAAGGGAGTTTCAGGAGGGAGGGGACATGGCTGATTCTTGTTGATGTATGACAGAAAACCACAACATTTTGTAAAGCAAATATCCTTCAATTAAAAAAATAAAGTGGCAAAAAAAATTTAAAAAAAAGAGTGAGCAGGTGACTTAATTTTCACTGTATACCATTTTGTACCTTTTGGCTTTTGCACCATTTAATTGAACCTACTTTTCATTTTTTTAACTTTTTCATGCAATTTTAAAGGTTATTCTCCATTTACAGTTATTACAAAATGTTGAGTCTATTTGCCATGTTGTATAATGCATCCTTGAGCCTCTCTTACACCCACCAGTTTGTGCCCCCCAGTCCCCCACCCCTACAGCAGAAACCACTCATTTGTCCTCTATATCTGAGCCTGCTTCATAATTGAACCTACTTTTCATTTTTTTAACTTTTTCATGCAATTTTAAAGGTTATTCTCCATTTACAGTTATTACAAAATGTTGAGTCTATTCGCCATGTTGTATAATGCATCCTTGAGCCTCTCTTACACCCACCAGTTTGTGCCCCCCAGTCCCCCACCCCTACAGCAGAAACCACTCATTTGTCCTCTATATCTGAGCCTGCTTCTTTTTCGTCATATTCATTAGTTTGTTGTATTTTCTAGATACCACATATAAATGATATCATACAGTATTTGTCTTTCTCGCTCTGATTTATTTCGCTTAATATAATGCCCTCCAAGTCCATCCATGTTGCTGCAAATGGCAACATCTTATTTTTTATGGCTGGTTAGTATTCAAATGAACCTATTTTTTTAATAATACATTAGTTCTGTTTTGATTTTAAATGCTGAAAGCAATGACTAGAGGGCTTCTGAAGCTAGTACTTAATATCCTTCAAATTAAAAGGGGCCCAGAGCAAGAGTCCAAATTAAGATTCTGGCCCGAATGATTCAAATTTGAATTCTCTTAAATCCATTTTCATTGTCACTGGTCATTCGTTCTGCATCCCAGCTTTACATTTCCTGCTGATCCGGAGATGTGAATTTCTGTTGTTCTACTTATTGCAATCTGTAGATGAACTGACAGAAACTCAATGATTCTCAGAGCTCCTTTCATCAGCTAGAGGCCCTCTTATAAAATGTGCCTGGAAAGGAAGGGAGAGAGGAAGGGAGTGAGGGAGGACGGGAATATGCAACAGAGACCACGGTGTGGGCCCTTGAAGCTGGGAACAGTTACTATCTGAACCTTTATGAACAAGTTTGCCAAGCCCTGGTTTTAGAACAACCGGAAGGGTAAATAACAACGTAGAGGTCCAGGCCCTGAAAGAAATCAGGTAACAGACTGAGAGGATCATAGGTTGGCTGAAGTGAAGTGAAGTGAAAGTCGCTCAGTCGTGTCTGACTCTTTGTGACCCCATGGACTCCACGGAATTCTCCAGGCCAGAATAATGGAGTGGGTAGCCTTTCCCTTCTCCTGGGGATCTTTCCAACCCAGGGATCAAACCCAGGTCTCCTGCAGTGCAGGCAGATTCTTTACCAGCTGAGCCACAAGGGAAGTCCAAGAATACTGGAGTGGGTAGCTTATCCCTTCTCCAGCAGATCTGCCCAACCCAGGAATCGAACTGGGGTCTCCTGCACTGCAGGTGGATTCTTTACCAACTGAGCTATCAGGGAAGCCTGCCAGTTTGCTATTTTCACAATAATGCCACATAACAAACCATCCCAAATCTCCATGGCTGAAATAGCACTCATCTATGGGTTGAGCCAGGCTCAGCTGCGGCCAGTCTGCTAGTCTTGGCTGGACTTTTGGGCATCTGTGGGGTTGGGGGTGGGCTAAGCCAACACAGGCAAGGCTAGGCTGGGGCTGTTGCTCCACGCTGCAGGTCTGGATCTGCACTGCTGTCTCTCTGCTTCCTTAGACCAGGCCTAGCCAGGATATGCTCTTCTCATGGCAGTGACAGAGCCCAAAAGTGAGTGGAAATGTGTAAGCAGCTCTTAAGAGCCTCCACGTGGAACTCACACGTCGTCACGTACTTCCCTGGCCCTGCCGTGGGTCACCGGGGAAGGCAATGGCACCCCACCCCAGTACTCTTGCCTGGAAAATCCAATGGACGGAGTAGCCTGGTGGGCTGCAGTCCATGGGGTCGCTAACAGTCGGACAGACTGAGCGACTTCACTTTCACTTTTCTCCTTCATGCATTGGAGAAGGAAATGGCAACCCACTCCAGTATTCTTGCCTGGAGAATCCCAGGGATGGGGGAGCCTGGTGGGCTGCNGCAATGGCACCCCACCCCAGTACTCTTGCCTGGAAAATCCAATGGACAGAGTAGCCTGGTGGGCTGCAGTCCATGGGGTCGCTAACAGTCGGACAGACTGAGCGACTTCACTTTCACTTTTCTCCTTCATGCATTGGAGAAGGAAATGGCAACCCACTCCAGTATTCTTGCCTGGAGAATCCCAGGGATGGGGGAGCCTGTTGGGCTGCTGTCTATGGGGTCACACAGAGTCGGACACGACTGATGTGACTTAGCAGCAGCAGCAGCAGCAGCCGTGGGTCACAGCCAAGCAGCAGGGAGTAGTCTCCTCCCTTAGAGGAGCTGCCTCGTTTTGTGGTAAGGATGTGAACAGGGAAAAGGGGGAACTGGGGCCAGTAATGCAAAATGAGACTCAGTTAACTTTGAACTGTGCCCCAGCACATGCCAGGCTCTGTGCTGGGATCTATCAGCAAACAGGACTGGCTTTCCCCCCACCCCCAGCCATCCAGGAGCTTAATGCTAGTGGGATATGGAAGGGATTTCACATTCAGTGCTACCTCCTTCTTGTCTGTTTTGTGTGGTTTCACTAAGGGATAAGCCCACTGGCGTGTTTGCTCCCGGAGGCCAGGAATCATCTCTGCTTGGGCAGCTTTGTCCCCCAGCATCCAGCACTGGGCTTGAGGCGAGGCAAATGCTCACTAATAAATGTGGGAGGAAGGGAGGCATTTTCTCTCGCTCTTTTCTGGGAATCACTGATTCTCTGTCAATTCATCCACAGATTGCAAGGACTGAAATGACAGAAATTCAGATCTCTAGATTAGCAGATGATGCAAAGCTGGGACACAGAACAAATGACAAGTGACAGTGTAACTGGATTTAAGAGAATTTGAATCATCTGGGTGAGAGAGCCCACAGATGGCAGATGCCTGCTCAGTGTAGAAAAATGGGTCATGCCTCCCAGACCAACCACCACACAGACTCAGAGTCCTGAGAGGAGCAGAGCCTTTGTGTCGCGGGCTGATCATGGGAGAGCGGGGACTCCCCTGACACACTCACGAGCTCACAGCAGGATGGCAAACCAAGCTCAAGAGGGGGTGCAGTGTCAGTGAGGCTCTTGATCTTGGCCTTCCCTGGGCAGACTGAGGGCGAGGCTGAGCAGAGGGCCAGCGCCACTGAAAGGGCCAGGGCCACCATGCCTGAAAGCAAGACCCAGCCCTTGGTGCCCACGAAGGCCGAGGACAGAAAGCCAGAGGTCCTCATCTCAATTCAGTTCTGCTTCCTGAAAAAGGCTCCCTGCCCTTGGTTCCTTTACCTGTGATGCAGGCATTAGGATACCCATCCTACTTAACGTCACAGGATTTTAGTGAGATTTCAAGAAACAGCAAGAGTAAAAATAAACCCAACTCAGGGAAGATGAGTCGTATTTGGTCTTGAGCAAGGCAATGTTGCTCCGTGATTGGGGAGGAGATGGAAGGCATGAACCATGCAAGAGATTATTTCCAAAGTTCAAAGGAAGAGAAGATTCATTGAGGAAAAGAAACCTTGAGGAATGATTTTCCATATTTTGAGGCCCAGCTCCTCTAGGAGGGTAGTAACTGTGGGAAGTAAATTACTGTTGAAGTTAATTGAAGCATAATGAAAATGAGCTCAAAACACACCTACATCCCTTTCGAATGAAACAAAATGGAGAGATTAAGAGAAAAGGTCAAGGTGGGTGGTAAGCAAGGGGGCAAGGCGGGCAAAGGTCAATGTTGACAAGACAGACGTGTTCTTTTTCTCCAATGGTTGTGATCTCAGACGTGGGTTTGGCACAGGCAGGCAGGCCCCCCGCTCAATAGCTGCCTTCCTTCCTCACCTGTCAGTGGTGACTGCAGAGGTCCCTGTCACTGGCAACTGTCCCGTGAGCTTCCTCTAATGGCGCCAGGGTTCTTCATGGATCAAGGTCACCGTGATCTCAAGCCTGCCCCTTCCTGTCCCTAACCTGCAGGCACTAAGAGGAGGAGCGATGGGGGTCCTAGCAATGTGGAAACAACGTTATACATCCACTGGCCTGAAGGCAATAGCAACAACAACAGAATTTATGTAATCCATGAAAGCACAGAATTGGGTAGTAAAACTGCATTAGCCATCCATCTCTCTTTGTAAAGCAAATTCTCACCAACTGCCACCCCCATAACAGAGCATCACTCTTCACCTGGATGCAACTGACCCCCTAAAAAGGAAGTGTCTGGATACCTCTGAGAATTACTCAAATGCAGGCAGCATTCACAATCAGGGTGATACATCAAAGATCCAAAGATGTTTCCAGGCATGAGTTACAAGGCCTCTAAAGACAATGACTCTTTTATAGGATTTTAGATTATGATGATGTTCTGTAAATCCTGCTCCAGTCACACAATAGGCCAAGAGCAATTAGCGTTAATTAAACTATCCCCATAAAGAGGTTGCTAGGCTGACACGTTGATATCCCGTAAATACACTGAGCCTGCGAACATTCTCAAGGGCTTGCCTTCCACATCACCTCGGGCCCTGGACCCTCCCGCCCCAGGACTGCTCACATCTGAGTATAACACCACTCAGCCAGAACCCAGCCCTGAGGCCCACCATTTGGCACGCTGAACTACTGGGGATCCTACTAAAATGAGATTCTGATTCGGGAAGTCTGGGGTAGAGCTTGAAATTCTGCAAGTGGATCAAGCTCCCTGGTGGTGCCGAGGTTGCAGACATCACTCAGAGAAGGAACATGGTTTTACAGAAGCCCTCCGCAGTCCGAGGGGGGAATGGCCCAGGTTAGGGGCAGGGAGAGCAAGTCAAGCCATCCCGTGCACTCCTGATGCTCTGGCCTTCCTGCCCTGCTTTACAGCCAGAGAACTATGGACGAAGAGAAATAAGCAAGCAGTATATCATGTAGACACCAAAGTGACCCTCAGAGTCACCCCAGATGCTGGAAGCCTCACCTTCTATGCAGAGGAGCAGAGATTAAGAAAAGAAAAAGAACCGGCCTCTGAGAAAGATGAGCCCAACAGTAGCTCCACCCCTGAGTTCTCTGTATCCAGAGCCTGCCTGGTAGATGGAGCCCCCAGGGATGCCCTGGGCCACCAGTGACGTGCGGCTTTTCCAGAGATGGAAGGATCGGGGACCAGGTGAGCATCTCAGTGGCGCTGAGAACCCTTGTCCCTGGGCACAGCCTCCCTGTCTGACTTGGCACCACAGTGCACAGAGAGGACCTGGATTTAAAGGCTGGTATAGCACATGGCCTGCAGGGAGGGGCGGGGACTGTGCAGGCAGGCAGCAGGCGTGTGTGTGTGTGTGTGTGTAGAGAATGTGAGCAATGGGAGCGGCAGGCAATGGGCAAAGGTCAAATATTAAAACAAGATTGGCTGAGGAGCTTTGGCAGGACTGACCGTGGTGAGGCGACAGCCATGAAGAGTCAACCAGCAGGAGGAAGCCGTGTCCATCGGGGACGGGATGAAGAGGCAGGGAGAAGAGTACAGAGAACAAGAAAGTGAAGTTAGGAGACTCAGCAGCCGTCTCTGTGAGCAGAGGCGAGGTTTGTAGCAGCCCTATAAAATTGCAGGCCAGCCAGTCATAAAACTATATTATGATATTATAACGACGTGGCTGCAGAAAGCGTCAGTGACAATGTGTTGCCTGTGGCCAGTTTCAGTTTTAACTCCGCAGTGATGTGACTGAAATGAGAAGCATGTCATGAGGCCACAGAAAGGGGCCTGCGTATGTGCTGTTCTTAAAGTAATCTCGGAGCAATTTCCTGACCCAAAGTAAAGTCAAGGAGTGCAAAAAGTGGGGGAGGGGAAGGGGGGCCATTTGCTTGGGTGGATGAGATTTTAAGTCACAGGGACATCCCTGGTGGCCCCATGGTTAAGATTTCACCTTCCATTGCAGGGTGTGCAGGTTCAATCCTTGGTCAGAGAGCTGAGATCCCACGTGCCTTGGAGCCAAAAAACCAAAAGATAAAATAAAATCAATATTGTAACAAACTCAATAAAGATTTTTTAAATGGTCCACATAGAAAAAAATCTGAAAAGAAAACACTCAAAAGAGATGTGAGGGGAGAGCCCCCTGGGGATACCTCCCTTACGCAGAGAGCACTTAGATTCCTTAGAGACTGGAGTCCTCTGACCAAGAAATTTGCCCTTGCGTCTGTGGCCTTTCCTTTTTCTTCTCTCTGACAGCCTTCCTCTGTAGCATTTTCAGTGCAACTCCAGCCAAGTCTGCTATTTATAAAGCAGGAGCAATTTTACCACAGGGCGTGGTGTTTAATTTGAAGAGACGTCAAAGGGTGAGGGGCAGATGGCTGAGCCAGCCGAGCCTCTCGGTGACCTTGATGGGACACCCAAGCCCACAGGTTCATCCTGAACTTCCTCCAACAGATCCTGAGTTGATCAAGCTCTGGGGAAGAGAAAGGATGAATTGATAATCCAGGTGCCCTGCTTATTAATTTCTAGTGGATCCATGGATAGCTTCTAAATGAGACCAGTTCAGATGATCCATTCTAGAAAATTGTTCAGTTCAAGAGACTTGCAATATATATCACAAAATCACTTGGATTTCAAAGGTCTCAAATCTTTTGGGGGGACATAAATTCAACCTGTGGGCTTCTCAGGTGGTGCCAATGATAAAGAATTCCACCTGCCAACACAGGAGACACAAGGGACTTGGGTTCAACCCCTGGGTTGGAAGGATTTTCCCCTGAAGTAGGAAATAGCAACCAATTTCCAGGATTTATCCTTACCTGTAAAATTCCATGGACAGAGGAGACTAGCTGGCTACAGTCCATGGAGTGACAGTCAGACAAGAGCAAGTGACTAAGCAGTTATTCAACCTATAGCTGTAGTGATACTATGGTAGTGACACGACACTGTGGTCCAATTAAACTTGAAGCATCAATTCAGCTAGGAAAGGCGGAGGGCAAAAGAAGTGGGCAGCAGAGAATGAGATGGTTAGATAGCAAATTCAGTGGGACATGAATTTGAGCAAACTCTAGGAGTTGGTGGAGGACAGAGGGGCCTGGAACGCTGCAGTCCATGGGGTCCCAAAGAGTCAGAGACAAATCAGCAGCGAAACAAAAACAATAACTCAGTATCTAGTATTAGCTACCATGGAGGCAGGTTTTGAGATAACCAGGAATAAAGATCTTTCCTGCCCTCAAAGGTCCCACTGTTTATAACAGGTGTATATATGAGTAACTTACTTGGCTTTCTCCACTCACGCAAGAAAAAAGTTTAAAACATTGAATATATTAATGCCTAGGTTCTACCCCTGGCCAGTGAAACTAAAGCCCCGGGGACGGGGCCAGCGGTATTTGTGTTTTTTAATAGTTCCCCAGATATGATGGTCAATTTTATGTACTGACATGACTGGGCCACAGGGTACCTGGATATTTGGTCAAACATCATTCTGGTGTTTCTGTGAGGGTTGAAGGTCTGAATAAAACAAAAATTCTGACCCTCTCCTGAATAAGAGGAAATTCCTCCAGCCTGGTTCCTCATGCTAGGACATTTTTTTTTTTCCTGTCTTTAAACTTGAACTGAAACATCAGCTCTTTCCCGATCTTGAGTCTGCTGGCTTTTGGACCTGAACCACACCATTGGCTCTCCTGGGTCTCCAGCTTACTGACCACAGTGATTCAGACTTGTCAGCCCTCATAATCCTATGAGTGAATATCTTGTTTTATGTGTGTGTATCTATATGTGTATGTGTGTGTGTGTGTGTGTGTGTGTGTGTGTGTGTACAGATCCTTTGGAGAACCAGAGAATCTTAATATGCAACCAACATTAAGAGATACTTACCTATAAATAACAAGACAAGGGAATGATTGATTCTGCCTGGGGAGGAGACTTCACAAAAGCTATCACATTTGAGCTGGGCCAGAAAGAATGAGCAGTATTTGCCTTGCCAAGCAGATGGGGTTAGAGGAAAGAGTTTTAGCAAAGAAGAGAGGGTGGAAAGGAGGAGACATAATCGGAGGTGAAATGGAAGAGTTGGGAGGGACCTGATTCTGACCTGCTGCAAATATCAGTAGCACGACTCAGTAAATCAGAGAATATTGAAACGTATTACATTAGCAAGTGATGTGCCATTTCTGCATTTTAGGAAGACAAATCTGAAAACTATGTAAAAGAGACTGAGGGGGACCAGTTAAGACATCAGTATAAGAGCCTGCTGTGGACTGAATGTTCCTGTCTCCTCCAAACTCATATCTTGAAACCCTGTCCCCCAAATGGTGATATTAGGAGGTGGGGCCTTTGGGAGATAATTAGGTTTCCATGAGTTCACGATGCTAATGAACTCAGTCTGGCTCCTCAACACAAAAATCCATACCTGAGAGGCAGTTGTTGGTAAAAGGAAAGTTGCTTTTAATTAGAATGCCAGCAATCCAGGGAGAAGATGGACTCATGCCCCCCACCAAAACCAACTCCCAGGATTCTGCTCAGCCAGGAAAGTTTTAAAGGGAAAAGGGGAACTAATTTTAGTTAATCATTGAGATAGGGGGTCAGACTGGTTGCCATTTCCCACTGCATGTAGACTCATCAATTTCTTGTGATCTTTCTTTAGATATTATTGTGTTCACATGGTTTTCAGGGTTACTGAAGGGAGAAGTTAGGGAAGAGATCTGGTCATCTATTAATTCTTTGTTTCTACTTATTTGATCTATGGAAAGATCCAGCAGGTTAGACAAGGTATTGTGTGATCAAAAGATTTGAAAGGTGGGCTAGGGCCAGAGATGAGTAGAACATGGGGTGCCTGGTTTAAGATTAGTTACAACATAGCTCTGCTAAAGTGACAGGACAAAGGAGTTTCCTGCTGAGGGTGGTTTCCGGCAACGATGGGGGTGGAGCCCCTCTGGTTGAATAGTGCCCTTGTAGGCAGAGGAAGCCACACCAGAGCACTCGCCCTCTACCCTGTTCAGATGCAGCAAGAAGGCAGCCATCTGTAAGACAGGAAGGGGGCTTTCACCAGGGACCAAGTCTGCCGGCACCTTCACCTGGGACTTCCTAACTGTAAAACTATGAGAAATAAATGTCTGCTGTTCCAACCACCCAATCTTTGGTACTTTTTTATAGCAGCTCAAACTAAGAAAAATTTCAAGCAAGATATGGCATGACCCCAGACTCGAGAAAAGCAGGGGTGTTTTTTCTTTTTTGGGGGGGCATGTTTCAGAGCTAGTCAATGGGATGATAAAGATAGAGAACTCCAGTGTTTACCCTAAAACTGAGGAAGAGTGTGGAAGAAGGGATAAACTTAGAATTCAGAAAATATTGAATAAGATGGAGGTAGGAACATCTCGGAGAAGGCGATGGCACCCCACTCCAGTACTCTTGCCTGGAAAATCCCATGGTCGGAGGAGCCTGGTAGGCTGCAGTCCATGGGGTCGCAAAGAGTCGGACACGACTGAGCGACTTCCCTTTCACTTTTCACTTTCATACATTGGAGAAGGAAATGGCAACCCATTCCAGTGTTCTTACCTGGAGAATCCCAGGGACGGGGGAGCCTGGTGGGCTGCCGTTTATGGGGTCGCACAGAGCTGGACATGACTGAAGTGACTTAGCAGGAACATCTACCTTTCCCCTGGAAGTCAAAAGGAAGGATTTAATATTTGCTAAATAATAATCTAATATAAAACAAAAGAGACAATTATCCAGTAAGTAGAGGGAAATCAGAGAAGAGGTACCCTTGGTCATCCCTGGGGTAAGTAATGAATAATCTAAAACATTACCTTTCATTCTAAATCAACAATTAATATATAATGAAACAGAAGGGGAAATTAGCATACATTTTAAAGATTAAAAGCAGAATGCTAGGAAATGTGTTTGCAGGTAGATTTAGAACTAAAAAGGATTTGGGTCCTGCATTTTTTTCCTTTGCCATTAGAGGCACTGTGTTGGGAGAGTCTGAGTTGGTTCTTCTTGAAGAAATCAGACCCATTTCTGAGAAAGTGCTCAGAAAATTCAGCTGAGAAAACTACCCTTTGCGTCTAAATTCCAACCTGGGGATTTAGAGCAATCCAGAGACTTCTTCTTCTTCTTCTTCTTCTTCTTTTTTTTTTTTTTGAAGAAAAGTAAAATCTAGGAGGAAATTTGGCATTTAGCAAAACTCATGAATCTTGCTGCTTCCCAGGATTTCTTTCATTTCTTTAGAGAGAGATTATTCAGTTTCACAAAACGCTTTCTTCTATTAAAAGCCTATAAAGCAAAAGAAACACCTTTCCGTCGGCTGAAGTGAATTCAAATAAGTAGCTGTCTGGTCGTCCCATCAAGGCTTACCATTGACTCTTTGATCAGTCACGACCTGGTATACTTTGTCTAAAAATACAGCAAAACCTCATTTTCTGAGGCCTCCTCATTGAAAATTGGTATCTACCTTTTCAAAGTTTCCTTTCATTATAAAACAAGTGTGGTTCCTTGTCTTGCCCCTTCTTTAGGAGAAAGCCCAGAACATTCAGACAGCCCTTGTGGATGGTGTGATCATTGGGATCACTGTGTCCTCACTGGCTGGGGCTCAATGACTAAGATTCTGGAGTCTCTAAAAGGACTGCTAGGATGGATGCTCTGTCTCACCTCTCCTGACAGTTCATTACGTTGATGGGCCTATAGCATATCCCTCCTCATGAGCCCATGTCCTGGAATTCATACCCTGTCTACTCCCCTCCAGCTGAATCTGGGTGAAACCTGCGGCTTGCTTTCATCAGAGAATGTGGCAGAAGAGCAAGCCTTAACGAAGGCCTGGCAGCTCCCATTTCTGCAGTCTTGGGAGGCCTGAGGTGCTAGGTAAGATGTCTGGCTTCTCTGCTGGAGTGTTCATTTGGAAAGGATGTCCTGAGCTCTCAAGGAGAGAAAGAAAGAAAGAGAGAGACCCAGCCATTCCAGCATCCCAACTTTGCCAACCCATAGCTGCCTGGCTAGCTCAGTGCAGTCACACGAGGACAGCAAAACAAGCACCCAGTTGAACACAGCCTAATGGCAAAATCTCAGGCAAGTAAAGCAACTGTTGGTCTTAATCACTAAGTGGGGGCGGGGGTGGGCAGTTTGTCATATAGGAGTAGATAACCAAAAAACAAATACAACTATGATTCTATAAAACAGAGGTTGGCAAGGATTATGTGATATGCCAAGGGTCTGACCCTTTTCCTTATAGAGGTGATAAAAGTTAGAATTGCTCATTTGCCCAACATATTAATCTTGTCTTTTTATTCTGCATTTTTGATGCTGACGACAGAAAGACTGCCCCTCCCCAGAATAGCCAATTCTTAGGGATTATAAAGGGCTCCACACCTTTCATATGGAAACCAACTAATCCAGAGCCCAAACTCCCAACCACCTCCTTTAGAGGGTGCTCATACTCAGGTCTCATGTGCTGGGCCACTATACACCTGCCCCAATCACACCAGAGCCAAGAATTTGAAAACTAGGGGCAGTCGCTATGCCTCAGGGCCCACTGCAATCATTCAAACTACCCAATTCTAAGTCGAACTTCCCTACTTCACCAATTCTTTCATGCATACCAGAAAAGACTCTTGTCCAAATTTTCCCCTTCTCCTTCCTGACTAACCCTGGTGCCTCCCTGTGCAGCCCCTGGAGCGTGGCATGTCCCCTCCTCCAGCAATATGTGAGTACAACAAGCTATTTTCAATGGCAATCATAGCCTAATCCATCAGCCTTGCTGCAGCTAAATAATAAAACCTACTCCAGTATTCTTGTCTGGGAAATTCCATGGACAGAGGAGCCTGGCAGGCTACAGTCCATGAGGTCATAAAAGAGTTGGATACAACTTAGTGACTAAACAACATTCTCCTATGCTGTCCCAACAGTCTTCACCAAGGGTCATCATAGTTTACCAAGCCTTCCTACATGTCATATGACTTAGTAGGTTTATCATACTGAATTTTTGAACAAATGAGTTTTATCTTCTTTAATTACCTTTTTCTGATTATAAAATAATAACTCATTGACAATTTGAAATGTAAGGAACAAATTTTAAATCACTCCTATAAGCACTCAGCGGGGAAGGCAATGGCACCCCACCCCAGTACTCTTGCCTGGAAAATCCAATGGACGGAGTAGCCTGGTGGGCTGCAGTCCATGGGGCCGCTAACAGTCGGACAGACTGAGCGACTTCACTTTCACTTTTCTCTTTCATGCACTGGAGAAGGAAATGGCAACCCACTCCAGTATTCTTGCCTGGAGAATCCCAGGGATGGGGGAGCCTGTTGGGCTGCCGTCTATGGGGTCACACAGAGTCGGGCACGACTGAAGTGACTTAGCAGCAGCATAAGCACTCAGAGATAACCACTGTTAACATTTTGGTGTATGTCCTTCTGATCTTTTTCCCATACCTATATTGTATGTTTTCCAAAATTTATATTAAACCCACTATATCTTATAACCTATCTTTATTTTAAGCAAAAATATATTGTGAGCATTTTACCANGGAGCCTGTTGGGCTGCCGTCTATGGGGTCACACAGAGTCGGGCACGACTGAAGTGACTTAGCAGCAGCATAAGCACTCAGAGATAACCACTGTTAACATTTTGGTGTATGTCCTTCTGATCTTTTTCCCATACCTATATTGTATGTTTTCCAAAATTTATATTAAACCCACTATATCTTATAACCTATCTTTATTTTAAGCAAAAATATATTGTGAGCATTTTACCATGCCATTAATTATTCTAAGATAGGAATATTAAATGGCTGATTTCTAGTTTTCTGTTACCCATTTATATATAATACCCATTTATTAATAAATACCCATTTATTAATCCTCCATAATGTGAATTATTTCATTTTTTTAGTATTTATTTGTTTATTTGGCTACACCACATTTTAATGGCATGCAAACCCTTAGTTGCAGCGTGTGGGATCTAGCTCCTTGACCAGAGATCAAACCTGGGTCTCCTGCATTGGGAGCAGAGTCTTAGCCCCTGGACCATGAGGGTAGTCCCTGTGAATTATTTCTAATACTTTTCTATGAAAATGCTCTGATTAATATCCTCATATTTACTTAGTCATAAATTTTATGAACACCTCTGATATCTTAGAATAAATTCCTAGATGTAAATTACTGAGTCAAAGAACATGCACATTTTTAAGACTTCTGATACTTAAAAAAATTTATTGAAGTATAGTTGATGACAATATTACATAAATTACAGGTGTACAACATAGTGATTCATAATCTTCAAAGGTTATATTCCGTTAATAGATACTACAAAATACTGGCTGTATTCCCTGTGTTATACAATACATCCGGGGAAGGCAATGGCACCCCACCCCAGTACTCTTGCCTGGAAAATCCAATGGACGGAGTAGCCTGGTGGGCTGCAGTCCATGGGGTCGTTAACAGTCGGACAGACTGAGTGACTTCACTTTCACTTTTCTCTTTCATGCATTGGAGAAGGAAATGGCAACCCACTCCACTGTTCTTGCCTGGAGAATCCCAGGGATGGGGAAGCCTGGTGGGCTGCCGTCTATGGGGTCGCACAGAGTCGGACACAACTGAAGTGACTTAGCAGCAGCAGCAGCAGCATACAATACATCTTCATAGCTATTTTATACATAATGATTTGTATCTCTTTATCCCATACTCCTGTCTTTGCCCATCTCTCTCCCTGCTGTTTATCAGTACTTTTTTTGCTATGTCTGTAACTTTTGACACTCATTTGTCAAATTTCTCTGCAAAAATTTTCCACTTATCACAGAGCCCTTTGTGAATTTTTTTGTTTATGTTTTGGGTTGTTTTTTTTTTTTAATAAACCTTTAGTCAGACCCTTCAAGAAAAAAATGGAGAGGACGAAAATCAATAAAACTATAAATAAGTATATATATTCATTTTTCAGATTCTTTTCCCCTGTGCTATATAGTACATCCTTGTTAGTTACCTACTTTATATATACTGCATGCTAATTCCAACTCCTAGTTTACTCCCCTCTTGGGTATCCATGTTTGTTTTCTGTATCTGTGAGTCTACTTCTGTTTTGAGGATAGGTTTATTTGCATCTTTTTTTTTTTTTAGATTCCACATATAAGCAATACCATGCAATATGTGTTTTTCTTTGTGTGGCTTATTTCGTTTAGTATGGTAATCTCTAGTGTAACCATGGTGCGGGTGTGGCATTATTTCATTCTTTATTATGGCTGAGTAGTATTCCATTGTATGTATATACTACATCATCCTTAGCCATCTTCAGTCACTGGGGACTGAAGTCACTTCCCTGTCTTGACTATTGTAAATAGTACTGCATGTATCTTTCCAGATTATAGTTTTCTCCAGATATATGCTCAGGAATAGGATTGCAGGATCATATGTTAATTCTATTTTTTAGTTTTTTTAAGGAACCTCTATGCTATCCTCCATAGTGACTGTACCCAATTTACATTCCAATCAAGAGTATGGGATGATTCCTTTTCCGCTACGCCCTCTCCAAGGGTAGACTTTTTGATGATGGACTTTCTGACCTAAGTGAAGTGATATCTCATTGTAGTTTTTATTTGCTTTTCTCTAATAATTAGTGATGTTGAATGAGCATTTTTTTATGTGCCTGTTGGCCATTTGTATGTCTTCTTTGGAGAAATGTCTATTTAGATATTCTGTTTATTTTCTAATTGCTGGGTTTTTTTAATTTAAATATGGAGCTGTATGAGTTATTTGTGTATTTTGAAAATAAATCCCTGTCTGTCTTATCCTTTTCTCTCATTCTGAAGGTTGTCTTTTTGTTTTATATATAGTTTCCTTTGCTGACCAGTCTTTTGTTTTTGTTTTTACTTTTTATTTTATTTTTTTTACTTTATTTCACTTTACAGTACTGTCGGATTGGCATACATTGTTGGGTCCCATTTATTTATTTTTGTTTTTATCTCCATTACTCTGGGAGACAGATCCAAAAAGATATTGATGTAATTTATGTCAAAGAGTGTTCTGCCTGTTTTCCTCTAGGAGTTTTATAGTATCCAGTCTTACATTTAGGTCTTTAATCTACTTGGAGTTTATTTTTGTATATGGTGTTAGAGAATGTTTTAATCTCATTCTTTTACATGTAGCTATCCAGTTTTCCCAACACCACTTATTGAATAGATTTTCTTTTCTCCGTTGTATATCCTTGCTTCTTTTTTTGTAGATTAATTGGCCATAGATATGTGGGTTTATTTCTGGACTTTCTATCCTGTTACATTGATCTATTTGTCTGTTATTGTGCCAGCACCATACTGTCTTGATTACTGTAACTTTGTAGTACAATCTGAAGCCAAGGAGCCTGAATCCTCCAGCTCCATTATTTTTTCTCAAGATTGTTTTGGTTCTTAGGGGTCTTTTGTGTTTCCACACAAGTTTTAAAAAATTTTGTTCTAGTTCTATGAAAGATGCTAATGGTAATTTCATAGAGGTTGCATTAAATCTATTGATTGTCTTGGATAGTATAGTCAGTTTAACAATAATGATTCTTCCAATCCAAGAACATAGTATATCTTTCCATTGGTTTTTGTGGTCTTCAGTTTCTTTCATCAGCATCTTACAGTTTTCAGAGTATAGGTTTTTGCCTCCTTAGGTAGGTTTATTCTTAGGTTTTTTTTTTTTTTTCAATGTGATGATAAATGGGATTATTAATTTCTCTTTCTGATATTTTGTTGTTAGTGTGTAGAAATGCAATAGATTTCTGTGTATTAATTTTGTATACTACGACTTTATTGAATTCATTGATGAACTCTAGTGGTTTTCTAGAAGTGTCTATAGGATTTTTCTATACATGTTCAGTACAGTTCAGTCGCTCAGTCGTGTCCAACTCTTTGTGACCCCATGAATCGCAGCATGCCAGGCCTCCCTGTCCATCACCATCTCCCGGAGTTCACTCAGACTCACGTCCATCGAGTCCGTGATGCCATCCAGCCATCTCATCCTCTGTCGTCCCCTTCTCCTCCTGCCCCCAATCCCTCCCAGCATCAGAGTCTTTTCCAATGAGTCAACTCTTCCCATGAGGAACCCAAAGTACTGGAGTTTCAGCTTTAGCATCAGCCCTTCCAAAGAAATCCCAGGGTTGATCTCCTTCAGAATGGACTGGTTGGATCTCCTTGCAGTCCAAGGGACTCTCAAGAATC
>SJYX01011261.1:0-20582 GCA_006410675.1 Oreotragus oreotragus | reverse complement strand
GATATAAGAGGAAATTATGAATGTTTTAAAGCAGGGTCAAGTGATCAGATTTATGTTTTAAAAGAGCACTCTGGCTTTTGTTTGGAGTGGAGTGAGAAGAGAAGTGGGTTGTCTAGTTCAAAATGATGGTAATAGTCTAGGCAAGAGAAGATGGTGCTTTAAGACAGGGTAATGCAATGGAGTTGGAAAGAAGTGAACAATTGGAAGGTATGATCTGGGGACAGACTCAACCCTCTCTAATGGCGTTAGACCGAGGAATTGAATATGGAGAGCAAATAAGAAGGAAGACTCAAAAATGGTGTTCAGGTTCTAGCTTGAACACTTGAGTGAAGTGTGATGCTACGTATCGAAATAGGACTGAGCAAGAATAGGCTTCAGGTAGAGGTTGAGTTCATTTATAAATACATTAAGGTTGTGATGCTTAAGAGATAACCACATAGTAATATCAAGTAAGATGTATTTTTATCTATTTGTATTCTAGTATTAGCATTTTATGTAAGATTTTTGTGTAATCAAAGGAATGCTGCTACCCTCAGAGATGTGAAAACGTTACATCTAGTTCAAATCTCTCATTAAGTAAACAAAACTCAGATAAGTGAAATGTTTTATCCAGGGTCACAGAGGCTGAAACTTGACTATCTTGACTTATAGGCAGCTTTTTTTTTTCTCTCCGCCTACGGGAGAAATGCCTCATAAGCCATTTAATAAAACATCCCCAGAGTAATTCATTTCTGAGTTCTTTCCAAAACTAAGAGGAAAAGGATCAGGTTTGGAGTGGGAATATTGGGTGAAGATTGCCCTGGAGCTGCTGGATTGACAGCAGAGATGTGGGAGCTCAGAGGGGAGGTCCGAGCAGTTTTGGCAGCACAGCATGGCCAGTGGGCTGCCATTCTGCTTCTTAACTGAAAATAGATATCAGAAAACCAGACCATTGGTGGAAGAGAGAGCCAAATGGCCAAAGTGCAACAATTAAGAAGTATTTCTCCTGTTTTAGCTGACTTACTGAGTATGAATATTTTATGTGAGAGTATGAGATTCTAAAGCAGATTTATATGCTAGGTACATAAGAATAAGTTTTGGTAAGTAACGTGACTTACTTAAAACGTTTTGCTCTTGGGAAATGCTTTTATTAAAGAAAAGAAACGTGTCAGAGAGCTACTAGTGTTAGTGAAGCGGGACCTCTCATGGGACACAATTTGGGTACAGCCTCTTAAGTTTCAGTTTCTAGTAGTATGTGTCCAGAAACTAAAATTATACCAGTCTTCCTAGGGACTGTCGTGGGGGAATGATTTATGCCAACCAGATGAATGCCTGGACAGACTAGAATGCCAGTGTTTCAACTTATCAGGGAGATGGATGTAACAGAAATAAAACTTCAATGGCAGGTTATGTAGTAGTTCAAGTCATCCTTTCATAATTAATTAATTAATAGAACAGTCCTTCAGGAGCTTATAATTGGAGCACAGGGAAATAAATTGTTTTCAGGATGTGGAAAGATCAGATGAGCCATTCTGTCCCACAGAGTCATCCCAGGAGTATGATAAAATCCTCCTCTCTCCTTTTGGTCTGCACTGGGAAATGCAACGGATTCTTAATCTGCCCTTCTGTCTTTTAAATGCTTCCTGCAGACTGACTGTTCTGTTCTGACAGGACTTGAGCCAGTCACGTTACAGTAAAGTGGACTAGATTATAGATTGTATGTTCCATTCCTGAAGATACTTTTCTTAACTTGATTGAACTTGCAAGTTTCCCAAGGCTCCATACACTCCACACAATGTCTCTCTTAGTGGCTGTTTGCTACAGACAGATCATCTGCTTTTCAGTGCTTCTTAAATTGGAGCATAGGAGTCACTGGGGAAATTGGTTAAAAGTGCAGATTTTAAAATTTGACCTCTTTGATTCAGATTAAGTAGATCTGGGGACTGAGTTTATTCTTAAGTCTTACCTACAGTTAGAGGAACATCATATATGTGTGAATTTTTAGCAGTTTCATTTCCAGGGGCGAATTCTTTCCTGAAGTCTATGATACTCTATATGCGAAGACAGAAATTTACTTTCCAAACCTTGGAAAGTTTCTTAAGTACCCACAACCAATTTTTAAAACAGGTCAAATTTTTGTAGTTAACTCTTGCTTTTAATTTATTTATTTTTGCCAAAATACTCTGGGGAAGCTGTGGTTATGTTGGCTACACAGAAAGAAACTTCTCTTTGTTCCAGAATATCTTGAACATCTGCTGCTTCTCCTAGCTGCTCTGGTTCAAGACTTCCTCATCTCCCAGGTGGACAAGTCACAGATTTCTTCAGAATTGCACCCCATCCGTCCTCTCCCTGGGTGTACATTATTAATGGACTGATGGTAGCTATTGTTGGATTTGAGGTAGAGGGAAGAACGTGGTCAGGTTGTGACAGGAGAAAGATGGATTACATGGGAGTATCAGTCTCTAGGGAGTGAGTACGTTTTTTTTTGTTTTTAAAGAAAAGCTAGTATTAGAATGAAATAGCAAATTTGGAAAATGTGGAAATTTGCTTTTACAATATAGAGTGTAATATGTAATGCTTGAACAATCAGAAGCAAGAGAAGATGTCTCAGCCTTCTGGGAACAGGATCCCAGAAGGATCTTCAAACCCATCTATTGTGTTCCAACATTTACTTATTTGCACATGGTATTTTCCTTTCTTGTCTGCTGCCTCACTGTTAACACTTACTGAATACCTATTTTGTGTGCCTTTATTAGGACGTGAAAATATAGTGGTGAACAAGATTAAATTGGTCCTTGTCCTAACAGAGCTTACAGTTTCACGGGGTTGGGGAACGAGATACCAAGTTAAAACTCATATGATAGCACAATGGTAACTAGGGGGAAAAAAATGTTAGGAAAAAGTGCTGTAAATGGATGGGAAGGGGCATCTATTCTAATCTAGAAGGTCAGGAAAGTTCCAATTGAGTTTCACTGACTTTTTAGCCTAGACCTGAAGAATCAATAGGACTTAATTAGAAAACTGGGGAGTTGAGAGGAGGGTGTTTGTTTTGGGTAGGGGAACACCTTTTCCTTAAGGCCTGAGGCAGGGAGGAATAACAAATATCTAAGGAGGCCTGTGTCATTGGAGGTCAGTGAACCAGAGGGAGAGGCATCAACCCTTAATGTAGGAGGGTTAGGCAGAGGCCTTACAGTTTACAGAGACGTTTTTGTACTTTATCCCCAAATTAGGGGTGAGGGGTTTTAAGGATGTGGCAAAGAGTGTGGTCATGTTCAGATTAATATTTGAAAATGGTGACTTTGGCTGTTTTGTAGAGAAAGCATTGTGGAGTACAAGGTAGGAATTAGCAGACTGAGCAAGTTATTGTATAGACTCTTGAGACTGTTAGTTCATGGGAGAGATGATGGCAGTATGGACCAGGGTGTTAGGACTGAAGGTAGAGAGAAATGAATGAAGAAGTGTTTTGTAGCATGAGTTGGTAGGACTTAGTGAGAGATGGGTTAGATGTGGAATATGAAAGAAAGGGATGTCAGGATTGACTCCTAGATTTCATGATTGAATTGAGTGCAAATAATAGTTATTTTCATTGAGACTGTAGGAATGCTAGAGAAGCAGGCTTGGCAGGAAAGATACGAGCTGTTTTGAAAGTTCTTTCTCTATGGATTCTTATTCTTCATGTTTGAAACTATAACTCCCACAAGATTCTGCTCAAAATTGCCCTCCTGTGAAATCATTCTGAAGCTCCCTGAACGCCCTGCCCCTGCCATTTTCCATAGAGCAGTAAGTTGTGCCCTTGTGTCATTTGATAAAGTCTTCTCTTAGTATTTCTGTCTCTATTTGATAATTGGGCTTCCCAGGTGTCTCAGTGGTAAAGAATCAACCTGCCAGTACATGAAACTTGAGTTCGTTCCTTGGATCAGGAAGATCTCCTAGAGGAGGAAATGGCAACTCACTGCAGTATTTTTGCCTGGGAAATCCCATGGACAGAGGAGCCTTCTCTGTCCATGGGGTCCAAGGAATCGGCTACGACTGAGCACGTATGCATGCACGCATTTGATAATTTAAGTGCTTGCCTTTCTCTCTCCCCAGACTTGATTTCTTGGGCAGGGACTACCAAATAGTTCTTATTTGTTTGATCTTCTCCAAATGTGGATAAACAATTGTACAAGTGTTTTCCACTGTGTTATATAGTATGTTAAGGTTTCCTTTATCTTAAATTCAGGTAATACTAGATTAAGTTATTTTACTATAGAACTTTCCCCAATCTTTGTATTCTAATATGGCTTGTGAATCTCTGGGACGGGCATAACGTGTATAGTATTTTCCAATATTATTTAGTTCTCCCAACCTTTCCTCCACCAGATTTTGTTTTCTGAGCATCTCATGTTACTACTGTTGAGTGTAGGAGCTGGTGATAGGAACAAAGGTGGGAAATGCTGGTTTGGATGTATGCTTGTCCCGGTAGGGACATAGTTCACTGAGTGTGGACTACATGAAAAGCAAACCCATGGCCATGGGCGAACATCACTGGATGTCTTTGGGAAGCTGTTTTGCCTACAGTTGTTGCAGATCTAGTTCATTTACTCCCACTGAACAAAGCAGACATCAGAGGATGAGAATTTACTGTCNTAGTTCACTGAGTGTGGACTACATGAAAAGCAAACCCACGGCCATGGGCGAACATCACTGGATGTCTTTGGGAAGCTGTTTTGCCTACAGTTGTTGCAGATCTAGTTCATTTACTCCCACTGAACAAAGCAGACATCAGAGGATGAGAATTTACTGTCTCTTGTTTGCCCTCGCCAGGCTAAAAAAGCTAGGTGACGTGAAGTGACAAATTTTGTTCTGTTTCTTTGTAGCTAAGCTGGGAAGAGTGGAACAAAAAATTCTTTGGTCCTTTTATTTATTAACTCTCGACATCAAAACAGTGCTTTTCTTATACCACCTGGGTTGTTCATAAAATAAACAGAGTTATATTAGTAACTTTTTTTCTATAAAAGAAATAAATGTTCAGTATTTTTCTAAGGCTGTTTATATTCTATTTAGAGAGTTGGCTATAGTGATGCAAAACCTAGGTCTCAGGGAAATATAGAGTGGAGAGACTAAATGAGAAAGACTGTCTTTTTTTTGAAAAGTGTATGAATTTATTTTAGAGGGGAGTTTTTCTCTTTTTCAAAAGTTAGAAAGTTCAAGATAATTCATTTTTAGAGTAGAACCTAATGGAAAGTTTTACCAGGAACTCACTGACTCAAACAGGAAAAAAAAATTTTTTTTTAACTTACATTTTATTTTGTAATGCCAGATGGCACTATTGTGTTGTATTTATTAACAGATTTTAACTTCTGGCATCTACCTTCTAGTCATGTGGAGAGGGTAGGGGCTTTTGCTTCTCAGACTATAGAGTTAACAATGGATATCATTTTTTTGAATGATATAAAGTACAGCTTAGATTAGTCACAACCACATCTACATCTATATATCCACATCTTAATTTATATGTTTTCATTCACTTATCCCACCTTTTATTACTGTAGACATTCATTTCCAAATGGGAATAGCTTGGAATGGCAGGGACAAATTGATCATTTTTAGTCCTGCTCTCAGAGAAATTATCAGCTTCCGTCATCAGTTTAATATTCCCCCGCCTATCAGGGTCAGTCTTTAGAACTGAACCTCTGAGGTTACCATAAAGAGCAATCAAAATCTGTGAATAAAGATTTATTTTATTCTTCCCTTTAAGAAATGCCTGGGGAAAGGAAAAGTAATCACTGAATACTCTTAGCAGCAGAGATAGGGGCTGAATGAGTAAGATGTAGTGATATTTTTTAGCAGCAAAAAACAGCTGTTTTTTATGCTTCTTGCTTAGTATCAATCCAGTCAATTCTGTGCTGTACTACCTTTACACAAAAAATGATGGGACTTTGGTCAATGTTATGTAGCAGCCTAGATGGGAGGAGGGGTGTGGGCGAGAATAGATACACGTATAAGTATGGCTGAATCCCTTTGGTGTTCACCGGAAACTTATCACTGCATTGTTAAGTGGCCATACCTCAATACAAAATAAAAAAGTTTTGTTTTAAAAATTGATGGTATAAACTTGTCTCTACATGGTAGTCTGCAGCTGCTTATTCTACTAAAAAAAAAAATCACTGTTTATGGGACTTCCCTTGTGGTCCAATGGCTAAGACTCTGCACTTCCAGTGCAGGGGGCCTGGGTTCGATCCCTGGTTAGGGAACTAGATTCCACATGCCACACCTAAAGATCAAAGAACCTGCATGCCCAGCAGAGCCACATAAATAAATACTTAAAAAAATAATCACAGTTTAAGATGTAATTTTTGGAATGCTTCACTCTGTACTTTGCCTCCTAATAAGACAGGTGTTGTCCAGGAAACTACTTTTAACCATAGAAACTCCCGCATCTGTTTCAGGTCGATCTTCTCTCTTTCCCTTTGAAGATGCCTTCCTGGACGACAGTCATGGCGATCAGTCTTTGTCATCTGGCTTAAGTTCTCCCACTCGCTGTCAGAACGGGGAGCGAGTAGAGCGCTACTCTAGAAAGGTGTTTGTTGGAGGCCTGCCTCCTGATATCGATGAAGGTACCATGCACTCACTAATGGCTTAATAAAGGCCAGGGTTATTTCTTGTGTGATCTGACCCTACCTGTCCTCTCGAAGACAGCTTTAGGACTTTCATGTCTTAGTGTCAGGAGATGAGGATGCTCAATAGATGGAAAAGAAAGAGATTTTGCACCACTGGTCTGCTCTTCAGACATGGCAGTCTCCAAACAGCTTCTCATTTCCTTGTTATTAATTTTGGGTCACATTTTTAAATGATAATGAGAGCTAGCTAATATTTACAAAACTCTTCCAATAAGCCCATTGTGTGCTTTGTGCTTTTTATTATCTCATTAAACTCCACAGCTCTTCTCTAAGTCATCTCCTGCCAACTCCATTTTGTAGATGAGGAAACTAAGGATCAGAGAGAGAGTGGTGCAGTTGGAATCAAAATCCAACTGATTCCAGAACTTTGTTCCTATCCATCACACCATACCATTTCATATATTAATGTAGATACCTGTTAATGAAATAACCCCTTGTGCCTTTGAAAGAATTGAGGCTAATTAGCATATTTCTTAATATTATGTTGGAGATACTAGCAATCCAAAAGTGCGTTTCACTAGTGCCTAAAGCTGGTCAACACATAATAGGTTGTCAGTAAATATTTGTTGCATAGAAGAATGAAATAGAATTGTGACAGAGTTAACTCAAGGGAAGAAAACAACTCTAGTTCTAGTAGGCTTTGGATCTGCTATAAAAATATTGTTAAAACAGAATTGTTGTGCCAGCATTATTCAAGCTATAATATTTCTCTTAATCTATCATGCTTTTCTTTTTTTCATGAGAGGAATTGTTTTACTTTAGGTTTACGGCTTTGAAGTTGTCCACAGCTGAAGGCTCATTTTTCTCTAAATTATTCTTTCACTAGTGTTAATCTCATCTATAGAGATACCTGTTAATGAAAAACCCCTTGGATTTTTCTTTAAGACAGAGTTTTTGATCCTGGCTGTGGTTTAGTCGCTCAGTCCTGTCTGACTCATTGCGACCCCATGGACTGCAGCCCACCAGGCTTCCCTGTCCTGAGGGAGTGGCAACTCAAACCTGATTAGGAGCTCAGTTATAACCTTCTGCTTTGAATCAAAAGTCAGAAGGTAAAGATGAGTCCGTTAAGCTATACCTTTTGAAACATTTTCTTTATAGGATGTGTGGTAGATATGTGTAAGAGAAAGAGGCCATTGGCTTTTAGTTTTTTCTTATCCTTAAGCCACTTATTGTCCCTGCTCCTCACCAAAAGAATAGTAGCTATTTCTAAAAGAAGATTAATAATCTCAGAGATTACTTCACATAAGTAGAAATGTATTTTAAATATTTTATGTATTTTGCCTTTTTTTTCTAAAAACGGAGAACATTCCTATTTTTACAGTCTCCTTTTTCCTTGACAGAGTAGTCACCTTCGCTAATGTCAGATATTTTTTCTTCCAGATTCTTTATATTAGGCTTATTGAAAGTGAAGGGAAGTGAATTATAGTTTGAAACACATTCTGCATGGTTGATAGTAGATAACCAAATGTACCCCTCTAACAATGGTATTTCAGTTAATAAATTTGACTTCTGTAAAGAATGCTCTAGAAAACAGCTCTCAAAAAAACATTTTAAAATAAAAAGATATGTTTGATGCTATTCTGTTTGCAGTATTTTTTTCTCTTCTGCTAACATTCCTTCTTTGTTTTGTAGATGAGATCACTGCCAGCTTTCGCAGGTTTGGACCTCTTGTCGTAGACTGGCCTCACAAAGCTGAAAGCAAGTCGTATTTTCCTCCTAAAGGTAATGTGCTTAAAATGTCTGCACTGTTAGCCGGTTGGAGAACTAGCATGATAGTTCAATAAAATGCAGCATTTTAACTCTGGAAATAGCTTTTGACTTTCCCCCCGTTAAGAAATCATTTTAATGTTGATTGTCTTGGAGACTGTTCCCCCAGGAACGTACTGATTGTTTCATAGCATCTACTTTTATTGGCAATGAGATCCTGTGAGTCTGCTCTGAAGGAGCCTTGGCTAACTTTTCATTAATTGAAAGAAAAGATCTAGGGTTTTGAGGATTGTCAACAATGGAGAAGATTATTTTGAATAAAATTTTATTTGTAGCCCTAGCCCTGTAGTTTTATAGATCTTATAAAACCCCAAACTTGGAACAGCTAGTGACAGAAGAAGAAGGACATTATATGAAATTACCTTTATCCATGATTGTATCTTAAGTGACTTAGCCTGGTGATGGGTAGAGGGCGAAGTAGCCTGACCTTGCTTCCCTTTCCATGACCTTGCTTTCCTTACTTTTGGTAGGCTTTTTTGATGGTTTATGAGGGCATGAAAATATATCACTTTGTTTATAGTTTATCATTTTGTGGAATCTAGGGAACTTTTCTGATGGTATTAATTCTGGGTTTGTTCCTACATTTATATTGAAGAGTGTTTTGAGCTACAGAGAAGGTTTTCTTCTTGTGTTATGGTCTGTATGTTTCAAGGATGTCCTTCCTCTCTAAGGAATTAAGCTTTGATGTGTGTTATTATGTAACAATACTCACCACAGGAAGATGGAGTCTAAATACCTGTCCTTCCTGTGCCTTGTACAAGAATCAAATTATAGCTTAGCCTAGGAATGGCAGGAGGCTTCCTTCCATGTCTGGTTTATTAGATTTGTTACCTGTACTTCTCCCCACTCTATTGCCTATGAAAATAATTTATTCACTAAATATCAGGTTATTTGTTTGCTTTTAACATTCTTCTGTTAATCCTCTCCAATAATTTTTTAAAATTAAAAATAAGTTTTATATTAGTCTAAAAAGATAAAATTCATCACGCTGATTATTTCAGTGAAGGAATGTATTCACTTTGTAGTGCATATATGACACTAATGAAATATTTTAAAACATGTTTTTAACAATGCTTAATGGTTTGTTGAGTCAGAATTGTAGTATTTCAGTGAATGAATGAGTTCATCTCACTGTGCTGCATGTAATACACTCTGTAAAGTCACACGTATAAAAAGATGTTCCTGAGAGTACTACTTGTACATGTGAATGAAGGCAGTGTCATTTTAGGGAAAGAATGTATCCACCAGGCTATGGTGCATGTGAAACACTCTATAAAATGACATGTATAAAAGATACCTTCCCTCTACCTCCCTGAGACTGAGTCTGTATCTATTCTTGAAATTAAATTTCAAATACATCTTATAAACAACCAACAATATTGTGCTTTAGACATGTGTAAGAGATATTTTTTAGAGTGCTAGTGGATAAAAGGTGCAGAATGATCATTGTAAAAAATAAAAATGAAAATAAGCACATCTATGATCATGTCCAAAGAAAATTAACCCAAATATACCTCTGTCAGAGATGATCACTGTATACATTTTATTGAATATCTTTCTTATATCTCTTTATGAATACATATATTTATATGAAATTTAAAATTTTATATAATTGGGATCACAGTATATATGCTAATATTTAATAACCTGTATTTCCCCCCAGAAATGTCAACATCTTTCTATGAGAAACTTACATTATCCGTAATGATCTTGTTTTATTTAGTCAGTCCTATTGAAAGAGGAGAGTGAAAATTTGGCTAAAAGCTCAACATTCAGAAAACAAAGATCATGGCATCTGGTCCCATCACTTCATGGGAAATAAATGGGGAAGCAGTGGAAACAGTGTCAGACTTTATTTTGGGGGGCTCCAAAATCACTGCAAATGGTGATTGCAGCCATGAAATTGAAAGACGCTTACTCTTTGGAAGGAAAGTTATGACCAACCTGGATAGTATATTCAAAAGCTGAGACATTACTTTGCCAACAAAGGTCCGTCTAGTCAAGGCTATGGTTTTTCTAGTGGTCATGTATGGATGCGAGAGTTGGACTGTGAAGAAAGCTGAGCACCGAAGAATTGATGCTTTTGAACTGTGGTGTTGGAGAAGACTCTTGAGAGTCCCTTGGACTTCAAGGAGATCCAACCAGTCTATTCTAAAGGAGATCAGTCGTGGGTGTTCATTGGAAGGACTGATGCTAAAGCTGAAACTCCAAAACTTTAGCCATCTCATGTGAAGAGTTGACTCACTGGAAAAGACTCTGATGCTGGGAGGGATTGAGGGCAGGAGGAGAAGGGGCCGACAGAGGATGAGATGGCTGATGACATCACCAACTCTATGGATATGCGTTTGAGTGAGCTCTGGGAGTTGGTGATGGACAGGGAGGCTGGCGTGCTGTGATTCATCACGTCGCAAAGAGTCAGACATGACTGAGCGACTGAACTGAACTGAATTGAGGACATTAAGTTGCTTTCAGTTGTTTTTTCTCATGGATGCTGCTTCAGTGAATATCCTTGTGCCTTCATTTTTTTATCTTTTTCTAATGACATCTTAGGGTGAATTTGCAAAAGTGAGGTACATGTTTATACATACTGCCAAGCTGCCCTTAACAAAGATCATACATATTTATATTCCACTGATAGTACCTAATTTGTGAAACTTTGTTCTGTTGACGGTCTAGAGATATGGCTCTTTTTCAATCTTTGTCGATCTGATGCTTAAAATAGCATCCTTTCTGGCATTTTTCCTCTTACTAGCCATTTGAATTTATTATTTTACTTTATTTCATTGATATTTCATTTCCATCTGGGATTAATAATGGAGTAAGGAACAAGAAAAGATCCACCTTTGTTTTTCTAGGTAATATGCCAGCTTTCCCAGCTGTCATTTATTGACAGTTCCTTTTTTTCCTTATTGATTTGAATCATTAGAATTCAGTATTGGTTGAAAGGTCATCTCTCTTGTTTCTCTACACTGTATTTCAAAGACTTATTTTTTTAAAAGGTAAAAGATTTCATTACTAATTTTGTTTTCATGTTACAATGATAGTTTTTTTTGATATATTGGATTAAAATATATTAAAATTAACTTCACCTGTTTCTGATTTTTAGCTTTTTAAATGTAGATATTGGAAAATTTTAAATTACATATGTGACTCATATTTATTGGGCAGCACACCTGCAGAATACAAGTCAACAAACTCTCTTTGTTTAGCCTGTGAGCTCAGGATGGTTTTATATTTGTAAGTGTTGTAAAAACACATACACAGAGAAGAATAGGTGATAGAGACTATCTGTGGCCCTCAAATCCCTTGGGAGAAAGTTTATTGACTTCTGTAGCCTAGAGAATTGTTTACCTTCGGAGACATCCAGTGACAAAGGGGGCATTTATTTCAGAGGAAGTCTGTGTAGACATAACTAATTATTAAATTTTGTTCTTCTTTTGGAGATGATCACTGTAAAAGTAACAGTGAAAATAAGCGTATATATGGTCATACAGTCTTTACCCATTGGTCAGTTGTGTCCAATAGAATAAAACAGAGCAAGTCATTGTTGTGACGTTTGTTTTTGGTACATGAAGGGCTATCAGTTCCCTTCAAGTCTTCTCTTTTCCAAGCTAAATATTTTCACATCTCTACTCATATTTTATGCATAATGGACCACCATTATTCTTGTCTGCCTTTTTGGTACATGTGTCATCTCTGCAATTTCCCACTTAAATTTGCCTCTGAGAGTTAAAGAGAAAACATTTGGGTTGGTATGAGCAGTATAGAGCTTTGCAGCTCTATGAACTCTCCATGGTTTGGGTGCCCTTCCTATTTAGCAGCGCAGTGACAGAACTGTAGGACATTACAGAAGTTGCCCTTACTTTACGACTGAGGTTAAGTGTTGAGATGGACTAGTGAGAGCCAGGCCAAGCAGAGAGTCTGGATTCCCTGATTCTGGTCCTCAGGCTTGCATCCTCAGAGAGCAGCTTGCCTCTCTGGTGATTTTGGGGTCAAGGAGGCAAAATAATTATTAAACTTTTGGCTCCTATTGTGTTTTCCTTTCAGCCAAAGTCTGAAGGTTGACCTATTTTGGAAGGACCTAAAGAAATTTGGTGTTAGTCCAAGGTTGCAGTACCTTTGAGATTCCATGCCCATTGCTTTGAACACTGGGGACACCTAGGTAGTTTATTCCAAACTGTTTTGTGCCTTGTTAATAATGCCCCCTCGTGCTGTTTCTGCTTTTCTTTGAATTCCTCAAGTTTTAATTCAGGTCAGTGCTTTTTTGGTAATACTCCTCTTGTCAGTTATACTTTTCTTAGGTCCCTGCAGCTTGGCCGTTAGGCACAGTTTCTTTGGCTTTATGCTTTAGGCTTATGTGTAGATACGAGGAAAATAAGAACCATACACTATGAAGTCCTTCTGTTTTTTTCTCAGAACGTGTGTGCCTAGTGAAATAAACAGTATCATTCGTGTATCCAGCAGGTACGCCTGTACAGATCTGGAGTACGGTTTGTCAAACCATGGCCATTTCATTGAACTATGGAGAGCTTAATATCTATGTAAAGAAGCAGTGACCACATACGTCAGCTGTTCTCTTAAGTGTTGCTGGGCCAGCAGAGCGAGAGGGGATGGAGACTGGGGTTCTCACCAGCACAAAGGCACTGAGGCATTTGATCACCTCTCTGAGGATGTGCAGAACCCTCTGGAACAGTTTATCTGTGGGCCACAAGCAGGTCATTGCTTGGTGCTCTCCACAGCACCTCTGAGAACATGAAGGAGGAAGAAAGCATGGGAATCGTATTGTGTCTTCGTGCTGTGTTCTCAGATCTTCTGAACTTTAGAATCCTCTGGGGGAAACCATAAAATAACACAGTTATAAACTGTAATAGTTCTCTGAAGGGAAAATGGAGAATGCAGTGACCTTTACAAACGGGACTTCAATTTAGACAGAAAGTATAGAGTTTCTTTGAGAAAACAGGGATTAGGTAGAACTGATTATTGAGGAGTTAGCTAGAAAGTGNACTTTAGAATCCTCTGGGGGAAACCATAAAATAACACAGTTATAAACTGTAATAGTTCTCTGAAGGGAAAATGGAGAATGCAGTGACCTTTACAAACGGGACTTCAATTTAGACAGAAAGTATAGAGTTTCTTTGAGAAAACAGGGATTAGGTAGAACTGATTATTGAGGAGTTAGCTAGAAAGTGTCGGGGAAGGCAATGGCACCCCACCCCAGTATTCTTGCCTGGAGAATCCCAGGGATGGGGGAGCCTGGTGGGCTGCTGTCTGTGGGGTCACACAGAGTCGGACACGACTGAAGTGACTTAGCAGCAGCAGCAGCAGCTAGAAAGTGTAGGGAAGCAATTTTCAACCAGAGGAATACCATGTGGGAAATAGTAAGAAAAGGGCTTTATTTCCTTTGAAGAAATGAAGGAAGGGTGGTTGGCATGTTGTGATGAAGGAGAAAATGATGCAAAAGAAAGCCTTGGAAAGACATACAATTTTTTTTCCCTTCCCTCAATTGCTCTAGTCTCCCAGAGAGAGTAGATACAAAGGCATTTCTGTGGTGTTTGGGGTGAAGACAGAATGGAGTTGAGTCATATCAATTTAACATACTTCCAGATAGTTACTGATAAAACTAAAGCAAAGTCTTGCTTTGTGTTTTCTGCATTTGGTTCTTGACGATGAAAAGAGATTCAGCTCGTCAGAATATTGAGGAATTTTCCTGACATTGCATCCTCATGCTTTTTAGTTCCGAAATAGCAGAGTTGAAATTGTGAGTGCTGGAAAGAGAGGCTCTCCCAAATGTCAGCACAGGAACCAATCCCTGCATTCATACAAAATGCTAATCAACATCACTGTGTAAGTAGCTTGGGTGCTAAGGTAATTCGAAGATCGTTACTACAAGTGGATGGTGAGAGAACAGAACAAGTGCAGTAGAGGGCCTGCGTCCTGGTGCAGATGATCAGGTAGTGTTGAGATTATCAGTCCATCTAATATTTGTTGCCCATCTGTCTGTGGAAGAGGCTATACTCTCTGGCCTTGTGGGGCTCTAGAGAAGAAACCATTCTTGTTTTTGAGAAGACTGCAGTTTTTCAGAGGAGACCTGAGAACACAGATGTGAAGCATTAAGTAATCGTAAAGACCATGAATTTGGGAACTAGACTTGCTGGGCTTCCCCACCTCTTAGTTGTATGACCTTAAGCATGATGTTTAGCCTTTCTGTTCCTTAGTTGCATCACCTGTAAAAGAGAGGTAATATGAGTACCTACTTCATAAAGTTGTGATGAGGACTAAAATGGATGAATCCGTGTGTAGTACTTAAAATCATGTAGGTTTATGAGTGATGTTATTTTTATTAAAGAAAATACACATCAACTTATGGTTAATGACAAATGAGTGAAAAAAAATTCTAGGCATCCAGAGGAGGAATAGATTATCATGGGCTGGGGACTTGTCTAGTGGTCCAGTGGTTAAGACTTCACACTTCCATGGCAGGGACACAGGTTAGATTACTGTGGGCTGTGCAAGACCTAAGTCTTAAAAGCTAGACAGGGATAAAAGAGGTAAAATAATGAAAATTAGGATGGTAAATGTTTATTAAGGACTTCTTATCAGCTAGGCAGTGGGTTACTATTTTCTGTGCTTAATCTTATTTTAAACTCCACAAGATAAGTGCCCTTATTAGCCCCATTTTAAAGAGTAAGAACTCAGAAGAGTGTAATTTGTTCACCTTCATGTGTTAAATGATAGGCCCACTGAATGGGAGAATCGGCACGGTTGAATGTGGGACAGTCAATAGAGAGAAACCAGTTTGGTGTGTGGTGTTGATCTGATTAAAAACATGCAGAGTTTGGTATGTCCTCACATCTTATCTGGGAGGAAATTCCTCATGGGCACTTGACATAGTGGCTAGGGAGTTTGGGAAGAGTCTGACGCTGGAGGTACACATCTCTTGAGAGTCAACTAAGAGAGGAGGGAGAAGAAAGTGAAAAGCCGTGAGTAAGTTCTATCCGGAACCAGAAATAAAAAGAGGACATGGCAATAGAGGTGAAGGGGAGTGAAGGACTGGCGTTGTGTCTGTGACCATGGCGGCCAATGGAAAGAAGCTTCAAGCAAGAACACTCAGCGCCAACAGATATGCAGGGTTACTGAGCAGTCCTTCATGGAGTAGAGATGCGTGTGGCTCTCTTGTCAAGTACAGGATCATAGTAATTTCTGTTGTTATCCTAATTCTAGGCCTTAGTATTGTAATGAAGTAGAAAGCAATCTGTTTTGCAGTGAATAAGTGTTATTTTATAAGGAAAAAGAATAATTCTGCCTCCCTAGCAAAGCCACTGTCATCATTTTTGTTTCCGTCCAGTCTTTATTCATATACGTCTTTTTTGTGGGAGTATAATAATAGCAGAGATACAGTTTTTTATTCTCCTTCCTCCCATGTTTCTGCTTAATGTTCTTATTTTTTAAGTGGCTGCCTCACTTATTATACCATAATTTACTTGCTTGTTGGTCATGTAGGCTATTATAAATAATGCTTCTGTTAATATATCCTTTCGTATGGTTCTTCTTTAGGATAAATTTGCAGCAGAAGCTTAACCAGAGTTGAAAGAAATGAAAGTCCTAATGACTCCGGATTTGATATCACATGGCTTCCCAAAGCAATTTTCTTTATGAAGTTTATGCTAATTTGGACATCTGCAGCACATTTTTTTGCTTAGTTTTAAGTCAGATGAATGGTACATTGCAGTTATGGACTTACCTTTTTTGCCTGTGTGTTTAGAATGTAATGGACCCCTACAGAAGCCAGAAATCACATTGATCTTAATCTTGTACTTGAAGTTTACACCTTTTCCTCTTGGGTCCTCTTCGTCTGTTGAATCTTGGGTATTTTTTGACATCATCTCCGGTCATTTTCTGCCTTACCATGTCTGGCCACACTGACTCCTTTGCTCTTCCTTGAGGTACATAGAGTCTTCTCAGGGTCTTAGTCTTTTGTCTGAAACTTCCTTTTGTCTGATACCATCTTGCCCCAGATTTCTAAATGGATTGCTCCTCTCTTGCCATAGACAGACTCTGCTGGAATGTCACCTTCACAGAGAGCTCTTTCCTGACTTCTGTATCTCAAATAGCAGCCCATCTATTCTCTTGCTCTCTAGTCCTCACTCTCATGTTATTTTTATTTTCCACCCTCATTATTTATTTTTCCTTGTGATAAGGTATACTTATCACAACCTGAAAAAAATTGTATGTGTTTTTTTGTTTTCCAGCTTGGAGTGTAAATTTTATAAGACCAGGGATTTTGTTCTCTGCTCTATACTCAGTACCTTACACACCTGCATCAGTGGCTAGCCCTCAGATATTTGCTAAATGAGTGGATTTTATCTTTGAGAATAATGAGTTCATTACTTGTACAGAGAGAAGCAGAGTCCATCAGATGTTAGAGCTGCCCTAAAGAGCATCTCATTCTAATCCAACCTTTATTTTAAGCCAGGACTCAAAGACGTGATGTGTCTTTTGCTAAAGAGCACACAGCTCTTATTAGACAGACTTGAACCTGGCTGACCAGTAGTATATACTGTTTCACCTGGTGAATTATCAAAAAAAAAAAGTAGTTTTTGTTTTGCTAGGGTGTATAATTTGTGGGAAAGGTAAATAGATTTAAACTATATAGTCTGATAACATGCTATTATTTGCAAGGCTGGATTTTATATAAAACTTAGCAACTTAAGCTATATGATCCATGGTCACACTTTCATAGCTATTTAAAACTGAAAGTGATCCTTGTTTTTTTCCTGAGTTCTCTTCTGTTGGTCACACTTAACTAGCTGAGGGTATTTCCAAAGGGCTGGTTTAGGTGAAGGTTGTACGTCTGAGCTGCCCTTTAGCTGTAGCTTAACCAGAGGATTCTGCCTCTTGGGTGATGCCAGGCTGTTTCTGCACATGAGTGCATTGCTCTGTAGGCAAATCTTTGACTGCAAGGATCNGCAGCAGCAGCAGCTAGAAAGTGTAGGGAAGCAATTTTCAACCAGAGGAATACCATGTGGGAAATAGTAAGAAAAGGGCTTTATTTCCTTTGAAGAAATGAAGGAAGGGTGGTTGGCATGTTGTGATGAAGGAGAAAATGATGCAAAAGAAAGCCTTGGAAAGACATACAATTTTTTTTCCCTTCCCTCAATTGCTCTAGTCTCCCAGAGAGAGTAGATACAAAGGCATTTCTGTGGTGTTTGGGGTGAAGACAGAATGGAGTTGAGTCATATCAATTTAACATACTTCCAGATAGTTACTGATAAAACTAAAGCAAAGTCTTGCTTTGTGTTTTCTGCATTTGGTTCTTGACGATGAAAAGAGATTCAGCTCGTCAGAATATTGAGGAATTTTCCTGACATTGCATCCTCATGCTTTTTAGTTCCGAAATAGCAGAGTTGAAATTGTGAGTGCTGGAAAGAGAGGCTCTCCCAAATGTCAGCACAGGAACCAATCCCTGCATTCATACAAAATGCTAATCAACATCACTGTGTAAGTAGCTTGGGTGCTAAGGTAATTCGAAGATCGTTACTACAAGTGGATGGTGAGAGAACAGAACAAGTGCAGTAGAGGGCCTGCGTCCTGGTGCAGATGATCAGGTAGTGTTGAGATTATCAGTCCATCTAATATTTGTTGCCCATCTGTCTGTGGAAGAGGCTATACTCTCTGGCCTTGTGGGGCTCTAGAGAAGAAACCATTCTTGTTTTTGAGAAGACTGCAGTTTTTCAGAGGAGACCTGAGAACACAGATGTGAAGCATTATGTAATCGTAAAGACCATGAATTTGGGAACTAGACTTGCTGGGCTTCCCCACCTCTTAGTTGTATGACCTTAAGCATGATGTTTAGCCTTTCTGTTCCTTAGTTGCATCACCTGTAAAAGAGAGGTAATATGAGTACCTACTTCATAAAGTTGTGATGAGGACTAAAATGGATGAATCCGTGTGTAGTACTTAAAATCATGTAGGTTTATGAGTGATGTTATTTTTATTAAAGAAAATACACATCAACTTATGGTTAATGACAAATGAGTGAAAAAAAATTCTAGGCATCCAGAGGAGGAATAGATTATCATGGGCTGGGGACTTGTCTAGTGGTCCAGTGGTTAAGACTTCACACTTCCATGGCAGGGGCACAGGTTAGATTACTGTGGGCTGTGCAAGACCTAAGTCTTAAAAGCTAGACAGGGATAAAAGAGGTAAAATAATGAAAATTAGGATGGTAAATGTTTATTAAGGACTTCTTATCAGCTAGGCAGTGGGTTACTATTTTCTGTGCTTAATCTTATTTTAAACTCCACAAGATAAGTGCCCTTATTAGCCCCATTTTAAAGAGTAAGAACTCAGAAGAGTGTAATTTGTTCACCTTCATGTGTTAAATGATAGGCCCACTGAATGGGAGAATCGGCACGGTTGAATGTGGGACAGTCAATAGAGAGAAACCAGTTTGGTGTGTGGTGTTGATCTGATTAAAAACATGCAGAGTTTGGTATGTCCTCACATCTTATCTGGGAGGAAATTCCTCATGGGCACTTGACATAGTGGCTAGGGAGTTTGGGAAGAGTCTGACGCTGGAGGTACACATCTCTTGAGAGTCAACTAAGAGAGGAGGGAGAAGAAAGTGAAAAGCCGTGAGTAAGTTCTATCCGGAACCAGAAATAAAAAGAGGACATGGCAATAGAGGTGAAGGGGAGTGAAGGACTGGCGTTGTGTCTGTGACCATGGCGGCCAATGGAAAGAAGCTTCAAGCAAGAACACTCAGCGCCAACAGATATGCAGGGTTACTGAGCAGTCCTTCATGGAGTAGAGATGCGTGTGGCTCTCTTGTCAAGTACAGGATCATAGTAATTTCTGTTGTTATCCTAATTGTAGGCCTTAGTATTGTAATGAAGTAGAAAGCAATCTGTTTTGCAGTGAATAAGTGTTATTTTATAAGGAAAAAGAATAATTCTGCCTCCCTAGCAAAGCCACTGTCATCATTTTTGTTTCCGTCCAGTCTTTATTCATATACGTCTTTTTTGTGGGAGTATAATAATAGCAGAGATACAGTTTTTTATTCTCCTTCCTCCCATGTTTCTGCTTAATGTTCTTATTTTTTAAGTGGCTGCCTCACTTATTATACCATAATTTACTTGCTTGTTGGTCATGTAGGCTATTATAAATAATGCTTCTGTTAATATATCCTTTCGTATGGTTCTTCTTTAGGATAAATTTGCAGCAGAAGCTTAACCAGAGTTGAAAGAAATGAAAGTCCTAATGACTCCGGATTTGATATCACATGGCTTCCCAAAGCAATTTTCTTTATGAAGTTTATGCTAATTTGGACATCTGCAGCACATTTTTTTGCTTAGTTTTAAGTCAGATGAATGGTACATTGCAGTTATGGACTTACCTTTTTTGCCTGTGTGTTTAGAATGTAATGGACCCCTACAGAAGCCAGAAATCACATTGATCTTAATCTTGTACTTGAAGTTTACACCTTTTCCTCTTGGGTCCTCTTCGTCTGTTGAATCTTGGGTATTTTTTGACATCATCTCCGGTCATTTTCTGCCTTACCTTGTCTGGCCACACTGACTCCTTTGCTCTTCCTTGAGGTACATAGAGTCTTCTCAGGGTCTTAGTCTTTTGTCTGAAACTTCCTTTTGTCTGATACCATCTTGCCCCAGATTTCTAAATGGATTGCTCCTCTCTTGCCATAGACAGACTCTGCTGGAATGTCACCTTCACAGAGAGCTCTTTCCTGACTTCTGTATCTCAAATAGCAGCCCATCTATTCTCTTGCTCTCTAGTCCTCACTCTCATGTTATTTTTATTTTCCACCCTCATTATTTATTTTTCCTTGTGATAAGGTATACTTATCACAACCTGAAAAAAATTGTATGTGTTTTTTTGTTTTCCAGCTTGGAGTGTAAATTTTATAAGACCAGGGATTTTGTTCTCTGCTCTATACTCAGTACCTTACACACCTGCATCAGTGGCTAGCCCTCAGATATTTGCTAAATGAGTGGATTTTATCTTTGAGAATAATGAGTTCATTACTTGTACAGAGAGAAGCAGAGTCCATCAGATGTTAGAGCTGCCCTAAAGAGCATCTCATTCTAATCCAACCTTTATTTTAAGCCAGGACTCAAAGACGTGATGTGTCTTTTGCTAAAGAGCACACAGCTCTTA
>SJYX01011260.1:383580-408268 GCA_006410675.1 Oreotragus oreotragus | reverse complement strand
AGAACACTGGAATGGGTTGCCATTTCCTTCTCCAATGCATAATAGTGAAAAGTGAAAGTGAAGTCGCTCAGTCGTGTCCGACTCTTAGTGACCCATGGACTGCAGCCTACCAGGCTCCTCCGTCCATGGTATTTTCCAGGCAAGAGTACTGGAGTGGGGTGCCATTGCCTTCTCTGATAATGCATCTATAAATATACATTTATTTATTGTGAAGAATTGGCTTATGTGATTATGAAGCCTAAGAAGTCCCATGATCTGCCATCTATGAACTGGGGACCTGGGAAAGGTGGCATAATTCAGTATAACCTGAAGGCCTAAAAACTAGAGGAGTTAATGGTGTAAATCCAGTCTTAAGGCCAGAGATGAGATGAGGTGTCCCTGCTGAAGTGTTGAGACAGGAAAAAAGGGGCAAATTCCTCCTATTGCCACCACTTCACCATTTTGAGTTTATCCAAACCCAAAAGGGATTGGATAATGCTTATCCACACTGGGAAGGGCAATACAAATGCTAATATCATCTGAAAACATCTTCACAGTCATACCCAGAAATAACACTTAATTTGGTTTCTGTGTGCCCAATAAAGTTGATGCATAAAATTAACCATTACCCTTAAGTCAATTTTCTGAAGTTTATGGGCCACTGATTTTGAATTAAATTTCTTTATAATCTGATTACTTTAAAATCAAGTTCTGTGATACTTTGATTTTAATATATCAGTATTGGACCTAAATGGTATTCTGTACATGCTTGTTAGTATTAGCCATGATCATTCTTGGAGAAGGCAATGGCACCCCACTCCAGTACTCTTGCCTGGAAAACCCCATGGACAGAGGAGCTGGGTAGGCTGCAGTCCATGCGGTTGCTGAGTCGGACACGACTGAGCAGCTTCAGTCTTACTTTTCACTTTCATGCATTGGAGAAGGAAATGGCAAGCCACTCCAGTGTTCTTGCCTGAAGAATCCCAGGGATGGGGGAGCCTGGTGGGCTGCCGTCTATGGGGTCACACAGAGTCGGACATGACTGAAGCGACTTAGCAGCTTAGCAACATGATCATTCTAACATCTAGATAAATAATAAGTAAATAAGGCACTGTATTTTAAAAAATTATTGGTCGTTTTCATTTTTGTGATGAACTTGGTCAAATTTCTTTCTTTTTTCTTTTTCTTTTTATGTTTCACATATTTCTTTCCCCATAAATTTGACATTTTACTCTTGTCTGTGTTTTGATTAGTTCTTGTTCAGTCACTAAGCCATGTCTGACCCTTTGTCACTCCACGGACTGCAGCACAGCAGGCTTCCCCGTCCTTCACCATCTCCCGTAGCTTGCTCAGACTCATGTCCATTGAGTCAGTGATGCCATCCAACCATCTCATCCTCTGTCGTCCCCTTCTCCTCCTGCCTTCAATCTTTCCCAGCATCAGGGTCTTTTCCAATGAGTCAGCTCTTCACAATAGGTGGCCAAAGTATTGGAGCTTCAGCATCAGTCCTTCCAGTGAATATTCAGGACTGATTTCCTTTAGGATGGACTGGTTTGATCTTGATGTCCAAGGGACTTCTCAAAAGTCTTCACAGCACTACAGTTTGAAAACAGCAGTTCTTCAGTGCTCAGCCCTGTTTATGGTCCAACTCACACATCCATACTTGACCACTGGAAAACCATAGCTTTGACTGTACAGATCTTTGTTGGTAGAGTGATCTCTCTCTCTTTTTAAGTTGCTTAAAAGATTCTTTATTTTCCTCTTCTTTTGACTTAGATGTTTCTGCTTTTTAATATACTGTCTAGGTTAGTCATAGGATTTCTTCCGAGGAGCAAGGTCTTTTAATTTCATCACTGCAGTCACTATCCACAGTGATTTTTGGGCCCAAGAAAATAAAATCTGGCACTGTTTCCACTTTTTCCCCATCTAATTGCCATGAAGTGTTGGGACTGGATGCCATGATCTGAGTTTTGATGAGTAGGAAAACAATTTTAATGTAATCAAATTTTTGAAATTTCTTTGTGTTGTTACTGCTTTTTGTAATCTATTTAAGAAATCCTTTTCTACTCAAAGGTCAGGAATATATTCCTAACCTTAGTTTCATTGTTTACTTTCATGTTTAGATCTTTAAATCACCCAAAACTGAATTTATTTTCTATGTGAAGTGGCCAAATTTTGTTCTTTCTTGTATAAATAGTTAGTTGACACTGCATATTTTTTTGAAGAGTTGATCATTTTTCCCACTGCTCTAAGTCTTCTATTTGACATTATTCAAGTATCCACGTAAATATGGATCTATTTTTCTGTTCTATTACTTTGGTGTATATATCTATGCTTATACCAATTCTACACTGTCATAATCTGTACAACTTTGTAATAAGCTATGAATGCCATCTGGTAGAATAAGGTCTCCCACATCAAGAATTTCTTGGTTATTTTGACCACTTTTATTTTCGTGTGATTTTAAAGTCAATTTGCTGGTTTCCACACAAAAACTGTTAGGATTTTGAATGGAATTTTACTGAACCTATGGATGACTTGTCATTTTGATGATACTGAATATTCCAATTTTGAACATAGTGTGTCAGTCAATTCATTTAGAGTTTAAAAAATCTCTCCCAATAAAGTTTAGATTTTGTTTACAAGTCTCAAATCTTTTGTTAAATTGATTACTAATTATTTGGTATTTTTGTATTATTGCAAATAGTACCTTTTAAAGTTTTTTACATACTACTTGTAGCCAACATATATAAAACAATTTCCATATATTTATGTTATATCTGGCAATCTTATTTGTTCTGATTCTAATAATTTATTTGTAGATTCACTTGAATTTTCTGTCTATAACTATTGTTTGTGAATAATGATTTTTTAAATCTTTTTGAATACTGTCTCATTCCTTTTAGCAAAAGGAATTTATTCATGTATACTTGAAAAGTGTATGTTTCATTTTTATTCATTATTAAAAATACTAATTAAGTAAAAAATAAAATATACAGTTGATCTTTGAACAAGATAGGAGGTGAGGTACTGACCCTCTACTAACTATATGTGGTTCCTCAGTAGCCGTGATTCTTCTGTATTCATGGTACTGCATTCATGGATTCAGTCAACCTTGGATTGTGTAGTACTGTAGAGTTCGCTATTTAAAAAAATCCACGTGTATGTGGATCCACACAGTTCAAGCCTGTGTTGTTCAAGAATCAGCCACATAAGATAGCAGTCAGCTACCTATGATTAGAAAGCAGAGCTATGGTTTTCCAGTGTCACGTATGGATATGAGTTGCCCCATAGAGAAAGCTGAGCAGCCACTTTCCGATGTAGTGCAGGGCTTCTCACTGTGCTGGCTTCTCCTGTTGCCAAGCACAGGCTGTAGGCACAATGGCTTCAGTAGCTGCAACTCGGGTCCTAGCACTTGGAGTCCAGTAGTTGTGGTGCATGGGCTTTTAGCTGCCCACTGCATGTAGAATCTTCCCAGACCAGGGATCAAACCTGTGTCTCCTGAGTTGGCAGGAGACACTGTACCACCAGGCAAGTCAGATAGCTCAGTTTTTATTTGTCTGTTAATATCTACATTTCCCTTTAATTCTTAAAGGGTACTAGCTATAGACTTTTTGGCTGGTGTTTAATATTCTGTTTTCACACAGTTTGGGACAAAGGTATTTGTATAAGTTGTACTGGTGAGGTTTAGGAAAGATGTTTGATTAGAAAAATTATTGATCATGATGCAGCATATCCTACAGTATATTCTGCAAAGCTAATTCATGGGCTTCCCTAACACAAAAAGAACTTCAAAACCTCAGATTTTGTGAAAACATGCATCATCTATCACTTTTATTGAAATTCACAGTGCATTTTAGACCCTGAAGAGGCTGCTGTGAAAAAATCCATTTAACTTTGTTAATTAAACACTATCCAAAATTATTTTATCAGGAAACCATAGTTCTGGGTGATTGCTAATAAATATTTCAAGCACTTGGTGATATGAAGCCTAACTTTTGGAACAGCCTTTTTAAGGGTTACATGGTCCTGGGATACCAAAAGGAAAAAAAAAAGTGTTTTGTTTTTTTTTTTAAATTAGGATATTCTGTCCCCTGAAATCGGAGAAGGCAATGGCAANTGGTGATATGAAGCCTAACTTTTGGAACAGCCTTTTTAAGGGTTACATGGTCCTGGGATACCAAAAGGAAAAAAAAAAGTGTTTTGTTTTTTTTTTTAAATTAGGATATTCTGTCCCCTGAAATCGGAGAAGGCAATGGCAACCCACTCCAGTACTCTTGCCTGGAGAATCCCCTGGACGGGGAAGCCTTGTAGGCGTCCATGGGGTCGCTAAGAGTCAGACACAACTGACGTGACTTAGCAGCAGCAGCAGCAGCTGTCCCCTGAAATACTCTTAAAATCTGTTGTTTCAATTTCTGACAAAGTCTACCATAGAACTCAATTTTATAACTGTAATCACAGCACAGTGCTACTGATAAATAGAAGGAATTCTGGTGCAAGTGGTAAAACCCCTATAAACTGAGACTTGTACTGGGCTAGAGATCTCCATAATCTGTGCAGAGAGGGGCATTCTGGTAACACATTTTGTTAAATAGGGAAACAAGCAGTTATTCATTGTACTCTGAGGACTTCAGAAATTCAGGAAGGACATGGAGGAAACAGTGAGTCAATCTTATTTAGAGATCTGGTGGGGTTTATTTATAGAGGAGTATATTGTGTCTCCTCCCCACCCCCATCCCCACCCCCGTCAAAGACCCATCACCTTTTCATTTAAGTCTGTTTTTTTTTTATCATCTTTAAGCCCAGCTGTCATTAAGATCTGATACTAGAGATGACCAATAAAAACATCCCCAATACATCCGTATATCCCTTGGGGGATGTAGAGTCTGTCACACTGGAGGTATGTACATGGACAATGTTGGTGGTGACCTTGAGCAATTATAGAGGACCAAGGCAACGGCTTCCAGCAACTCAGCCAACAAGAGAGCTGCTTCATGTGTCATCATGTATCTCTATGGCAGCCACCAGCTTCCATGCTTTCCGCTTTCCTTGTAAATTGTCAAGGAACTCAAGAAGCAAACCCTTGCTGCAATCCCCTTCTTATCTTTGATACTGCACACATGTGGCTCTGACACATATTATTAGTTCCTACTTTCTCAGTTTTAATTAAAAACAGAAATGAATTATTTTAATCTACCATTTTGAGAGTCAGCATTATTGCATGTGATTATCCACTGAAATGGGGTTGGCACAGAAAATTAATGATATTTAAAATATTATCTCTACTATTTTAGTTTGCTCTCCCAGCAAATCTTAATTTAGTCCAAAAATCTTCTCTTTACACATGATCCTAAGTAAATAGGCATTTATCCAGTGGATGGAGGATCTAAATGTTAACTTTTCAAGTACTATTTAAACTGTCTTCTGTCATTAAAAACCTCAGTCTTTTGACATACATAACTGTTTTAGTATATAAAATATGTTAAACACAAGTTATATAATTAAAAATATCCAGTAACTCTTCTATGAGTAGAGTGACCATAGGGCACTCTGTTTTGCCCAGGACAGTCCTGGTTAACCCTTGTTGTCCTAGATCGATTGCAAATAGTAACTCCTTTCACTTTCAAAAGTGTTGTGGCTTGGAGAACAAATTTTATAGTCATTCTATCATAAGCCAATTTCATTCAATATATAAATTATTAGGAAATAATTATTCATTTTGACATCTAAGGACAATGGAAGTTTTTGACTATTAAATATCCTCTGATAAGTTAGTAGTTCTGGTTGCATATCAGAATCACATATAGATCACCCATAAACCAATTAAAATTTTTGGAGTTGGAGCACAGGTATCAGTATGTTTAAAATCTTCACAGATAATTTTAACATGAGGTCAAGGCTGAGACTCACTGGATTATATAGATTGTGCATTTAAACTTGACTTCCTTTTCAGGATTACTCAAAGATATTTTAAATAATTTTGCTAGCCGGCATACCTAGCTAGTGTTCTAATTCAGTTTTAAACTCGTAATGTATATACAGTAAACCGTATCAGTGGATGCTTTTTTGAACCAACCATCATAAGCAAATAATCTAATAATTCACAGGCCAGTTTAATCATGAAGATAATTCTAATAATTGAGTTAATCTTTGGTTTCTTTTTCTTTCTGCTAACTTAAGAATTTGATAAAGCTTTGAATGGTGAATTTGTAGTTTGGAACTTATAAATAGCTGGTACAGTTGATCTTTTATACACAGATAAAAGGCAATTATTCAGGTGAATATTGTCTTGGGAATTACTGGAGTCATTCACGAGGAGTTTAGGGGTACCTGATGGTTTAGAAGATTAGAGAAATATACAGTCATATATTCTGGAAATGGACCTGAGTATTCATCGTAGTATGAGAATTACTATCTCACAGGAATGAGATCTACAAAATTACAACAGGTTTGGGGATTTCTGACTCTGGGGAACAAAAAAACAGCATTGTGACTTTCATTTGTATATTTCCTATAAGATACCAAAGTCAAAACTCCCCTTAGGAGAGACCCTGCAATGAGTTGCGACAGAGGTAATTCTGTGCTTCTGCTTGGTGTCCCTCTATACAAATTTGTTAAATACTTCAGAATACAGTGAGTCTTCAATATCAACAAAAGATTTACATAATTTTTATTGTTTAAAAGTGATTTTGTTGAATTTATGATTATAACCCCTGTAAATGACTTTTAATTCTGAATATCTGTAACATAATACTGCTTCATTTCAGTTTGATTTAAAGATAGAAATCTTCTTCTAACATTACCCAGTTATTATGCTTTGAAGGAACTGACACATTACATGAAGTTTGCCATATAGAAGCCACAGTCAATTTGTTCTACAATTTTTTAGAGTAGTTGATGTGATTATAACCCCTGTAAATGACTTTTAATTCTGAATATCTGTAACATAATACTGCTTCATTTCAGTTTGATTTAAAGATAGAAATCTTCTTCTAACATTACCCAGTTATTATGCTTTGAAGGAACTGACACATTACATGAAGTTTGCCATATAGAAGCCACAGTCAATTTGTTCTACAATTTTTTAGAGTAGTTGATGTTCTATTATAAAATTCCCTCTGAGTCTTTAAGGTGAAAATATTTAGCTGTATTAAGATTACATGACTTCAAAAAGACACAGAGTAAGCATTTGAAAGATCTCAAAACTCAAGATAATGTACCATTTGTTAGAAGGAATTTAATCTCAATTCAAATATGCTTTAGAAAAAGATAGAAATGAATTTCTTTGAAGAATTTATTTAAGCAAAAAAATACTTTTAGATCAGTTTTACCTAAAGCATATATGAATAAGCTGACTTTAGCCTCTTTCACATGTGACCTGCTATTCATATAATCAAATACATAAGCCTAAGGATAACTTACTGGAGTCTGAGATTTTGAAAATGAATGTGTGTTTGAAAACGAATATTCCAGGGTAGACACTTTCAGAGTATGGTCCCTGGATCAGCAACATCAGAACTGCCTCAAACCTACTACAAATTCAAATTCTTGATTCCCACTCAAGACCTACTGAATCAGATCTCTGAAATGACGCTCAATAATCTGTGTTTTATCAAGCCTTCCAGGTGATTCAGATGCATCCTAAATTTTGAGATTTTTTTAGGGACTAAAGTATAAGGTCAGTGAGTTAAGGGTGAAATTGATTTGGCATAACTAGATGATATAGAAGCTTGACTAGTTTAACTGTGTGTTCCTTTAAGAATTCATTAGTGGGACACATTTTAAGGATTGTATGTGCCTGTGGGTGTTTTTTTTTTTTTTTAAATTTCGCTCAATGAATAAATACAACTCACTTTTTAGCCATAAATATGTAGCTAAGAACTGATCCTTTGAGCATTCTTTTGCTTTTCCTTAAATCATACAGATATGTATGTTCTTTTAAATGTGAAGATTTATTGAATAGCTCATGTTTCTTTAATGAAACTTCACAAGACTGAGCAATAGATTTTTTGTGATGCTTTTCCATCTCTAATATCGATTCTTCTTAGAAAGAAAATTAAAAATTAAAAATAGCCTGAATAAAATAAACAAGGATTCCTGCCCTGTAGGTCAACTCTTTAGCAAGTTTCATACTGTAAATCCAATTTAGAAATAAAGTTTATAAGTACTTGAGTGGAAAACCTTTATTCTATTCTGACAGTTCCTTTTAGGATAAAAAGATTCCCATGTGTCAGCCTGAGATTATTTTTAGAGGTGACGATATTGTCAGTGTCCTGTCTTTGGTTGGAGACTGAGTTTTTCAGCTCAGGGTTCCTCAGTCACTGGCCCCATGTGTGGAGTAAATGTCTCCTGGTTCCTTGGTCAGTGCTCTTAACTATGAGCTCAGTAGTGGTATACTCAAAAGGAACCAAATGGTTTACAATAGAAATGTCACCTGAGACCAGCCATTTTTTAGTCAGTTTCTCTGGGATGCAAGTGTCGAGAACAGGGAGGAAGCTGGTCAAAAAATACACAGATGTGCTCCATGCTGAGAGATAAAGGGAGAATCTATAGTTCTTGGTAACTTCATCTTCTCAAGGATGGGCCTTTTGTCCATTGTGGAACTGATTTTTATGGCCTTTAAAATTCCTGCTTTCATATTTTGAAAGTGATCATGTGGTTTCATACAATACTTGCTGCCCATCCTAAATTTCCCTGTGATTATTCGTGTATGATAGGTCCAGTAGGAACCTTATCTTTATGAGTCCACGAGGCCCCAACCTCCCTCTTGACTAGTCAAGAGATTTTCAGCACTTCTTAACTATTCTTCCAGAGGTAGTCCAGCATTGACTGCTGAATATGGAGGACTCCTTCCATTTTTATTGAATTTGAGAAATTCAGTAAATGATTTGAAATCATTATTTCAGTCAGTTCTAGATACTATAATTATACCCTCCCTCCCTTACAATCCTAGCATTATGAATATTTATTGTGTACAATGTTTATGCTTAGTATATTTATGTTACATAGTTTCTTTAGACAAATTGACCTGAGACTTGTGTGGGTGAGAACTGTACACAACACTTGTAGAACTGGGTGACACAAAAAAGCACCTGATTAGGCCTTTGTGGAGAATGTCTGTTGTGACTGTTCATGTCATCTATCTCATGGCTTTTTTTTTTTTTNAAAAATAGCCTGAATAAAATAAACAAGGATTCCTGCCCTGTAGGTCAACTCTTTAGCAAGTTTCATACTGTAAATCCAATTTAGAAATAAAGTTTATAAGTACTTGAGTGGAAAACCTTTATTCTATTCTGACAGTTCCTTTTAGGATAAAAAGATTCCCATGTGTCAGCCTGAGATTATTTTTAGAGGTGACGATATTGTCAGTGTCCTGTCTTTGGTTGGAGACTGAGTTTTTCAGCTCAGGGTTCCTCAGTCACTGGCCCCATGTGTGGAGTAAATGTCTCCTGGTTCCTTGGTCAGTGCTCTTAACTATGAGCTCAGTAGTGGTATACTCAAAAGGAACCAAATGGTTTACAATAGAAATGTCACCTGAGACCAGCCATTTTTTAGTCAGTTTCTCTGGGATGCAAGTGTCGAGAACAGGGAGGAAGCTGGTCAAAAAATACACAGATGTGCTCCATGCTGAGAGATAAAGGGAGAATCTATAGTTCTTGGTAACTTCATCTTCTCAAGGATGGGCCTTTTGTCCATTGTGGAACTGATTTTTATGGCCTTTAAAATTCCTGCTTTCATATTTTGAAAGTGATCATGTGGTTTCATACAATACTTGCTGCCCATCCTAAATTTCCCTGTGATTATTCGTGTATGATAGGTCCAGTAGGAACCTTATCTTTATGAGTCCACGAGGCCCCAACCTCCCTCTTGACTAGTCAAGAGATTTTCAGCACTTCTTAACTATTCTTCCAGAGGTAGTCCAGCATTGACTGCTGAATATGGAGGACTCCTTCCATTTTTATTGAATTTGAGAAATTCAGTAAATGATTTGAAATCATTATTTCAGTCAGTTCTAGATACTATAATTATACCCTCCCTCCCTTACAATCCTAGCATTATGAATATTTATTGTGTACAATGTTTATGCTTAGTATATTTATGTTACATAGTTTCTTTAGACAAATTGACCTGAGACTTGTGTGGGTGAGAACTGTACACAACACTTGTAGAACTGGGTGACACAAAAAAGCACCTGATTAGGCCTTTGTGGAGAATGTCTGTTGTGACTGTTCATGTCATCTATCTCATGGCTTTTTTTTTTTTTGGATACTGATACTTGGATATATATATAATTGATATTCTCTCTTATTTGCCGTGATTGGGCTGGTATACTTATTTTTCTGACAAATTTAACAGAATAGAAAAGGTAGTAAGAAGATATTAGATAACAGGGCAAAAGTTGGAAAAGAGTTGGGAAGGGAAATATAAAAATGTTGCTGCCTGAGATGGAGAACTTGGAGATGTGGCCTTTTATAGATCTGTAAACTAGCCACAAGGTGGCATCATCACCTGCTGCTGCTGCTGCTAAGTCGCTTCAGTCGTGTCCGACTCTGTGTGGCCCCACAGACGGCAGCCCACCAGGCTCCCTTGTCCATGGGATTCTCCAGGCAAGAACACTGGAGTGGGTTGCCATTTCCTTCTCCAATGCATCAAAGTGAAGTCACTCAGTCCTGTCCGGCTCTTCGCTACCCCATGGACTGCAGCCTACCAGGCTCCTCCATCCATGGGATTTTCCCAGGCAAGAGTACTGGAGTAGGGTGCTATTGCCTTCTCCTGGCACCGTCATCTAAGTACAGCTTAGTTGCTTTTCAGGAATTAATGAAAGTTTGCTCTGGGTGCAAGAGTTATCCTAGAACAGAAGAATAAGGTAGGGACCCTACAGCTTTCTGTTCATATGTAAGATATGAAATCTTACAAAGAGCAACCTAGTGAATATTTATTACATTAATAAGTGATGGCTTCTCAACAAATACTTTTATTTCATTGACTTCAAGTAGTCTTTTATCTTCCCGTTTTGAAAGGAGCTTCATTCTTTTAATTATCAATATGCTAGTAAGAGAGTAAGACTGAAAATTGACAATTTAAATATCTGCTGTTTCTTCATTGGATTGCTATGGATTGCTATTTGTATGTGACTTTATGCTCAGCTTTTAAAAAATGAAGTAGTTTCATATCTACAGAATACTTTTGTGAAAGTCTGGGACATCATGCAAAAAGGTGTAGGCAAAAAGAGCAGGAAATAAAACTAGGTAAAGATTAGAGATCACAAGAGGAAGAAGATAGAATTCTTCCATCAGTTGAAAAACCATTAGAGAGTTTTAGGGATGAGAGGATAAAGTTAAAGTATAATTGTTGTTGGTGGTGTTTGTGCTTAAATCTATGAGACTTCAAAAAGACATAAGATGTTTGCAAACTACTAAGAGGCAAACAGGACTTTTCTAATGTGAAAGGAGACCAGATAGACCTTGACTCTGGTTTGGATAGAAAATATAAGTTCATTTCAGTTCAGTTGCTTGGTCATGTCTGACTCTTTGCGACCCCATGAACCACAGCATGCCAGGCCTCCCTGTCCATCACCAACTGCCAGAGTCTACCCAAACCCATGTCCATTGAGTTGGTGATGCCATCGAACCATATCATCCTCTGTCGTCCCCTTCTCCTCCTACCCTCATTCTTTCCCAACATCAGGATCTTTTCAAATGAGTCAGCTCCTCGCATCAGGTGGCCAAGTATTGGAGTTTCAGCTTCAACATCAGTCCTACGAATGAACACCCAGGACTGATCTCCTTCAGAATAGACTGGTTGGATCTCCTTGCAGCCCAAGGGACTCTCAAGAGTCTTCTCCAACACCACAGTTCAAAAGCATCAATTCTTTGGTGCTCAGCTTTCTTTATAGTCCAACTCTCACATGCATACATGACTACTAGAAAAACCATAGCCTTGACTAGACAGATCTTTGTTGATAAAGTAATGTCTGCTTTTTAATACGCTGCCTAGGTTGGTCATAACTTTCCTTCCAAGGAGTAAGCGTCTTTTAATTTCATAGCTGCAATCACCATCTGCAGTGATTTTGGAGCCCCTCCAAATAAAATCAGCTACTGCTTCCACTGTTTCCCCATCTATTTCCCATGAAGTGATGGGACTGAATGACTTTAGTTTTCTAAATGTTGGGCTTTAAGCCAACTTTTTCAATCTCTACTCTTTCACTTGCATCAAGAGGCTCTTTAGTCTCTAACTTATTTTTTGCTTGTCAGAATATTTTAAAGTGTGTAAATTTATTTTCACTGTAATTATTGTGCAGCATGAACTTTTAGTATAAGCATATAACAATTTATTTTTGCTTATAATTTTGTGATGCAGAGTTTAAATTGGGGAATATTAACTTCTAGCATTAACCTAACACTGAATCCTATTTTTCAAGTTAGTAAATAGCAATTATAATTAGAAAATGATGACAAAGAAAATAAAAGAACTAAGTTTATAACTACTTGCTTAGACAAAGGATGAACCCTCATTTAGGTTTCAGTTGATTGCAGAGTAGACCATCAATAAAAGAAGACAAAATGATTCAACAGCAGGAAAAATAAAATTTTATGTCGCTAACCTCAAACTTCCTCCTCATTAGTGGAAATTCTTTTAAAATACCATGAAGTATTCTCATTGCCTTAAAAATGTAGTTTTTAAAGAATATTGTGAGGAAGAAAAGTGCCACAATAGAGCTGAGAAAGGTTTGTGTCTAATTGTGACTTTTCTCCTGGGCCTCAGGCCCATAAATGCCTCTCCTTTCCAGCTAGCACAGTGGTAAAGAACCCCATGCCAATACAGGAGGTGCAAGTGACACGGGTTCGATCCTTAGGTCGGGAAGATCTCCTGGAGGAGGAAATGGCCACCTGCTCCAGTGTTGCTTGGAAAATTCCACACACAGAGGAGCCTGATGGGCTGCAGTCCATGGGGTCACAGAAAGTCAGAAACCACTGAACACACACACACACACACACACACACATGCACACAAGATGTCTGCATTTATATTGTACATGGACTTCAAACTTACATTGGGGACATCTCTCAACACTAAGAAATTTTCCACTGAATCAGTTTGGTTCAGTCATGTCAAACTCTTTGCGACCCCAAGGACTGCAGAACGCCAAGCCTCCCTGTCCATCACCAACTCCTGGAGCTTGCTCAGACTCATGTCCATTGAGTCAGTGATGTCATCCAACCATCTCATCCTCTGTTGTCCCCTTCTCTTCCTGCTTTCAATCTTTCCCAGCATCAGGGTCAGTTGTTTGCATCAGGTGGCCAAAATATTGGAATTTCAGCTTCAGCATCAGTCCTTCCAATGAACACCCAGGACTGATTTCCTTTAGGATGGACTGGGTTGATCTCCTTGCTGTTCAAAGGACTCTCAAGAGTGTTCTCCAACAACACAGTTCAAAAGCATCAATTCTTTGGCACTCCTCTTTCTTTATAGTCCAAATATTTCCACTGAATATTTCTGTTATATTCATTTATTTTTCAATTCCTTGCTTGGAATATGTTTTTTCTTTTTTTTTTTTAATAACTCTGTACACTCCCTTTTCTCCCCAATTCCCTTCCTTGACTACCCTGGGCTTCTATTTTCTATGTTTACATACTCCTGTAGCAGGAAATGGCAACCCATTCTAGTATTCTTACCTGGATGGAAAATTCCACAGACAGAGAAGACTGCAGGCTACAGTTCGTGGGGTCACAAAGAGTCAGACTGAGCATAGGTACACATACTCATCTAGTATACTGTATTTCTGCCTTTATAGTTCTTACAGCACCTTTTCTTGTCAGTATCACTAGAATTTAAGCTCTGTGATGGGAGGCCAAATTTACTTTATCTACTACTACATCCTCAGCAACCCCCTGTGCCTGGTATATGTTAAATCAACAGTATTTATTCAAGCCAGGACATGGAAACAACCTAGATGTCCATCAGCAGACAAATGGATAAGAAAGCTGTGGTATATATACACAATGGAATATTACTCAGCCATTAAAAAGAATACATTTGAATCGGTTCTAATGAGGTGGATGAAACTGGAGCCTATTATACAGAATAAAGTAAGCCAGAAAGAAAAACAGCAATACAATATACTAACACATATATATGGAATTTAGAAAGATGGCAACAATAACCCTGTATGCGAGACAGCAAAAGAGACACAGATGTATTGAACAGTCTTTTGGACTCTGGGAGAGGGAGAGGGTGGGATGATATAGGAGAATGGCATTGAAACATGGAAATTATCATATGTGAAACAGATCGCCAGTCCAGGTTTGATGTATGAGACAGGGTGCTCAGGGTTGGTGCACTGGGATGACCCAGAGGGATGGGATGGGGAGGGAGGTGGGAGGGGGGTTCAGGATGGGGAACACATGTACACCCATGGCAAATTCAAGTCAATGTATGGCAAAACCAATACAATACTGTAAAGTAAAATAAATTAATTAAAACAAACAATTTGTTGAATAAAAACATTCACTTTTATATTCATGAAAATATAAAAGTTTCATGTTTATGGCAAAGAATCAGCATAAACAGCATATCAGATACAAAAGGCCGGTTGAATTAACCTTGCTGCACCACCAGCCTCTCATTGCCGATGAAGTAGTATGGGTACACAGAGATGAGTGACAGGTGGATGGTGATGGTAGTGGAGCCAATGAAATGGAAAACCAGCTTCTTCCTGGTGGATATTGGAGCTCTTTCCAGCTGCCCCCCTTCTTCTCTCTCTCTCCATTCACCCTGGTTCTCATTATCACCAGCTGGAGCCACTTAATCCTAGCAGTTTAAATATTGCTAAAACATCTGTGAGAATGCAGTGTGTAAGCTTCAGATGGCACTAAAGCAAACAATTTTTCCCTCATTTTTCTTGCTATACCTTTACCTTTCAGAACTGCCAACTCTGAAGAATGGGAAGAATGATTCAGATCAGAATATTTATTAGGGATATAAGAATCTACCTCTTTGGGTCACATCCCAGGAATCAATCACTTCTGGACTCATCCTGAATTGTATTTTTTATAGCATCATTACTTAATCGATGGGTTCAAAGTCCAAAAAATTAAGGACAAGAATACTTGTATTTGTGCATAAGATATCTATCTATCCTCTTGGAAGAAACCCAAAGGGTGATTTTTGAGAACCAAATTCATGTTGTAAAACATTTTTGTGAATTAGAGAAATACTGTACAGCTTATAAACTTGGACATTGGATATTTAAGATTTTAGAAGACATTAGAAATTAGTTGATTTGCTCATTGTCTTTGATCTTTTTTAAAAACACTTAAAGTCGCTCAGTTGTGTCTGACTCTTTGCAACCCCATGAACTATACAGTCCATGGAATTTTCCAGGCCAGAATACTGGAGCAGGTAGCCTTTCCCTTCTCCAGGGGATTTTCCCAACCCAGGGATCAAACCCAGGTCTCCCGCGTTGCAGACAGAATCTTTACCAGCTGAGCTACAAGGGAAGCCCAAGAATACTGGAGTGGGTGGCCTATCCCTTCTCCAGAGGATCTTCCCCACCCAGGAATCGAACTGGGGTCTCCTGTATTGCAGGCGGATTCTTTACCAACTGAGCTATCAGGGAAGCCCATCATATTGACCTACTTTTTGTCTACTTAGCCTTTTCTCTTGGTAAAGGAATGCCCTGGAGTGCCTCCCCAAGTCCTTTGCATGGGTAACTTCTATGTGGCCTGTAAGACTTACCTCAGCCATCACCTGATGGTGCATTCCTGCTCTTTCTCAACATTTCTTTAGCATTATGACCAGCACAATTCCCCACGCTCTGTTTTCATGGTATCCTATATCTCCTCAACCAATTGTCTTCAGAGACTTTTTTCAGAAAACAACTCCAAAATTCTGCTCTACTAGAAAAGTCAGGCAGTTTTGACCTTTCCACAGAATATGTCATTTATGCCCAGAAAGACTAGAGCTTGGTCTTCTTCCTTCAGGTGTGTCCGCTCTCCATGTCTTCTGAATGTTACTCCATCCCCATACCTCTTTAGTTTTGAGATTTCATATCCTGAGCACAGCCTGTGACAGGGAGTGAGCTTATGGTATTTCCTTTGAAAGAGGAACATGCAAGCTGTTATGGACTGAAGGTGTGTTCCCAACTCCCTTCCCCCTGATTTCATAGAGTGAAGCCCCAGTGCAGTGGCATTCAGAGGTAGATATTTGGGAGATAATTAGGTTTAGATGAAATCATGAGGGTAGGGCCTCCATGGTAATTTACTGTCATTTCAAAAAGATGAAGATTCTGGAACATGCTTTTTCTTCACCATGTGAGAAAATAGGAAGAAGACAAATTTGCAAATCAGGAAGAGAGCCCTTATCAGAAGCCAGATCTACCAGTACCTTGATCCTGCACTTCCCAGTTCTTAGAAATGTGAGAAATAAATGTTTGTCACCCAGTCTACAGTACTTTGTTATAGGAATTTAAGCTAAGACATAAAGCTCACTTTTAGTGTTGTGGTAGTGCTGCCTCCAAGGTCAAAATAGCCTGGCTTAGAACACCAGTGCCTCTGTTTACTAGCTGTGAGATCTTGGGTAGGTTTCCTAACTTGTATGTGGCTCAGATTCCTCGTCTGTAAAATGGAATTGATAATATTGTCATGTCTACTTATGGGGTTGTTATGAAGAATAATTAATGCATATAAAACACTCAAAATGGTACCTAGTGCCTAGAGCTCAACTGACGCTAGCTGTCATTTTACATGTCCTACAGCGGAACATGGAACACTAATCTTGGTGAATGTGACTGCTGTCTCACTCCAGGTCCCTGGTTCCTATATCATGTCTGGTACAAACCTGCCTGTCCTTCCCACTGGAAGGTGGCTGAGCTCTGCCTGGATGGCTGGCATTCCTGCATCCCATGACACAGAATACAGCCTCAACATAAACCTTACAAGTCTATTGCACCGCAGAGGAGCCACGGCTGCACAGCTCTGGAGACAGTGTGATTTCTCTCCAGCCCACGTCTCTCTGCACAGTTCTTTCCTTAGCATCCTCCCACAGGCTCCCAAACTAAGAATTCTTATTTCTCCCAATATCGGGAAAAAAATGGTTGTTAGTACATAGGTCCCAGTCATTGTTCTAAAATATGCATCTCAGAATACTCAGCACCTTGTTTGATAAACATTGAATAATTCCTTCTCTCTCATGGGCTTCCCTGGTGGCTCAGACAATAAAGAATCTGCCTTCAATGCAGGAGACCTGGGTTTGATCCCCCTGGTTGGGAAGATCCCCTGGAGGAGGGAATGGCAACCCATTCCAATATTCTTGCCTGGAGAATTTCATGGACAAAGGAGCCTGACAGGCTGCATACAGTCCATGGGGTTGCAAAGTCAGACACAGCTGATTAAACATAGCACAGCATGGGATAAAATGCAATCATCCTAGAATGCCTTTTATACTTTACTTACGTTCCTGAATCTGGTGTCTTTCCTTTCCAATTGCCCTTTGTTCTCATGCCTGCGTACTCTGTCTTCTTACACCTCTCTCTGCCTTGTGCACCCTCTCCTCTCTACCAAGAAAGTTCTTTTTGGCTTGGTGAACTCTTATCATCCTTGAAGACTCGGTTCAAATTACCCCTTTTATGTTTTATTGATTCTTGTGGGCAAAGCTAGCTATTCTCTTTCCTAATACGGTCTTTGCACCACCTTATACCTGGTTAGCGGCTTCCCTGGTAGCTTAGCTGGTAAAGAATCCGCCTGCAGTGCAGGAGACCATCGTTCGATTCCTTGGTTGGGAAGATTCCCTGGAGAAGGGATAAGCTGCCCTCTCCCATATTCTTGGGCTTCCTTGGCAGCTCAGATGATGAAGAATCTGCCTGCAGTGTAGGAGACCTGGGTTCAATCTCTGGGTTGGGAAGATCTCCTGGAGGAGAGCATGGCAACCCATTCCAGTATTTTTACCTGAAGAATCCCCATGGACAGAGGAGCGTGGCGGGCTACAGTCCATGGGGTCACAGAGAGTAGGACATGACTGAGTGACTAAGCACAGCACAGCACATACCAGGTTAGAGGGAGCTTCAGCAAGAGAGATCTCCATTTAAGAGTTACCCAGAGCTTTTCTGTATGGGAGGAGACAGCATGTCATCTTGGAAAGATCATTTTTAGTCTATGAAGTATCACTCATGGGGCTTTCTTAATTGTATTTTGAAGGCTGTCTTGTTTGTTAACCTTTGTGATGAATGGTTCTCATTCTGAAGAGAAACATGTATACTTCTTATCCTATACGTTGCAATGTGGCTGTATTATTGAGTCACATTTTGTTCAATTGATAAATACATTTCAGGAGTGAGTGAAATGATTTCCCTCTGTGTAAACTGGTAAAATACCATTGAAAAGTACTGTTGGAGAGAGACTTTTCTCAAGGGCAAAGCCATGATATTAGCTTGTCATCCTGTTGTGGAGTTTCCTCTTTTAATTATGGGTATGCTGCTGGCTTCCCTGGTGGCTCAGAGGTTAAAGTGTCTGCCTACAATGCAGGAGACCTGAGTTCGATCCCTGGGTCGGGAAGATCCCCTGGAGAAGGAAATGGCAACCCACTCCAGTATTCTTGCCTGGAGAATCCCAAGGACAGAGGAGCTTGGTGGGCTACAGCCCACAGGGTCGCAAAGAGTTGGACACGACTGAGCCGCTGCCTTTAACTATTGTGTTTTATTTACTTGGTTTACATCCATGGAGATGCCCTTGGCCACACACTTTAAATTCCTCAAGATTCACACTTTATGGCTTTTTGTCAACCAATTGAAGTCTATAATCTTCATCACACAATTTATTATATAACAAGTTTGAGCATATATTGCTTTTTATTTGCCATTTGAATTATAGTTATCCAGAATCATTACAATGTACATTGATAAATTAGTACAAAAATTTTTTATCCAAAAAATCTTGAACTTCATAGACGAGTTATGAAACATTATGTTATAATGGTGGCACCATTTTTTTTTTTTTAAAGTAAAAGCAAGTTCTTTTAAATGCTTTACTTTTCTAGACCTCCCACTCTCCTAGAAAAGGGAAGGACTGGGGAGGTGAAAGAAAAATTTTTAATTCTGAATATTTTGATAGTGAAAATGAAGAGTCTATATACATGACTGTATCTAATGGAGTAGCAATTCACTCCAGTTTTCTTGCCTGGAAAAACTCTATGGACAGAGGAGCCTGGTGGATTACAGTTCATGGGGTCTCAAAAAGCCAGCACAACTTAGTGACTGAGCACATAGATATAGGATAAGAAAGTCAAAGGGATAAATTTCTCTTAGGGGGAAACTCTAATTCACATTTGTCTAATGTCATTATCAATGTCTATCCTATTGTAAAGCTAGCTGACCAGGAATGCTGTCTTTGCCAAAAATATTCAAATTAAATGATAGAGGAGGGGCTCCCATTGAAAATATACTTGTGAATTTTGTAGTGAATGAAAACTGTCATCTTCACATTCAACTCCTGAGAGGATCTGTTGAGGAAAAAGGACTTGGACTGACCCACCTCTTGAAGGATTTTCCATACAGGGAAGAAAGGAAGGTGTCCTAAGTTGGGAGGTAGAGGAAGGGTGTGTTATGGGCAAAGTGTAGAGGCAAGGACTCATCATTTTAGCTGGGAGGATAGTAGGTAGACCAGCTCAATTGGCTTGGAGAGTTTGGGAACCTGAGGGTTGACTGATAAGAGTGGATATAAATCAAAGTGTGAAGTAACCTGAATATTACCCAAAAAAACTGTGTGAACCTCGTAAGAAATGGGGAGGTATTACTCTTGGAAGGAAGAGATGGTGTCTCATAATTTCTTTTTCTGTTCACAGTCTTTAATACATTGTCTGCCACACTGAAGGCATTCAATCATGTCTGAATTGAATGAATGACCTTGTCACTCCTTTGGGCTCCAGATTAAAGTATTCAGCTTATATCTTCACTTGGTTGACTGAAAGGAATTTTGAAGTCTATATGTTTCTCATGATTTTGCAATTTCCAACCCAAACCTAGTTTCTTTAGTTTACTCTGTTTTAGTGAATGATCCCACTATCACTTACTTACATCAACTGAAAGTCCAAGAGTCTTAACCTATCCTCTTATCCACCATGCCCAACACATCACCAAGTTTAACTGACTTCTGTCTTTATCAATTTATATATTTCACCAATTTATATTGGTTTACCTTCTGAATATCCCTCATATATACTCACTTTATCCTCACTAGTCCATGTTGTGAGCAGTTCACCCCAAAACTCCTACAGTCACTTTATTTTTTTATTTAAGACAATTACTTATCTGAATTGGAGGCTAATTACTTTAAAATTTTGTGATTTTTTTTGCCGTATATCAGTATGAATTGGCCATAGACATATGTTTCCCTTCCATCTTGAAGTCCCCTCCACTTTCCCTCCCCACCCTATCCCACCAGGTTGTCATAGAGCATTGGCTTTGGGGGCCCTCTGGAGTCACTTCTGAATTTTTTTTTATTGTAACTACTTTGATTTTCCTCCAGAAAAACTTCTACTCAGCAACCAAAGGGAATTTTTTCTATAATAAAATGAGATTATGTCTTTCAAACTTAAAATGCTTACATGCATTCCCATCACTTTTCAGTATCAGTTTAGTCGCTCAGTCGTGTCTGACTCTTTGCAATCCCTTGGACTGCAGCACTCCAGGCCTCCCTGTCCATCACCAACTCTCACAGTTTACTCAAACTCATGTCCATTGAGTCAGTGATGCCATCCAACCATCTCGTCCTTTATATTCCCCTTCTCCTCCCACCTTCAATCTTTCCCAGCATCAGGATCTTTTCAAATGAGTCAGCTCTTCACATCAGGTGGCAAAAGTACTGGAGTTTCAGCTTCAACATCAGTTCAACTTCAATAACCAGTGAATATTCAGGACTGAGTTCCTTTAGGATGGACTGGTTGGATCTCCTAGCAGTCCTTAGGATAAGGCCAAATCCTTAACATAGCCTACAAGGTCCTTTGCCCTGAGGCCTTACTTCCTTCTCAAGTGTGTTTTTCTTTTACTCCTAATCTTTCTTTGGATTTCCACTGGATCTCCATTTCTTCAGGGAAGTCTTTCTTGCCTTACTGTTAGTTCCTCTCCTATTATACTATATATCTTGGTTTTCTAGCTTTTTATTATAGTTGAAAAGGTTCATTCATCTATTTGGTTATTAACACTGGTCTTACTCCTAATCTTTCTTTGGATTTCCACTGGATCTCCATTTCTTCAGGGAAGTCTTTCTTGCCTTACTGTTAGTTCCCCTCCTATTATACTATATATCTTGGTTTTCTAGCTTTTTATTATAGTTGAAAAGGTTCATTCATCTATTTGGTTATTAACACTGGTCTTACTCCTAATCTTTCTTTGGATTTCCACTGGATCTCCATTTCTTCAGGGAAGTCTTTCTTGCCTTACTGTTAGTTCCCCTCCTATTATACTATATATCTTGGTTTTTTAGCTTTTTATTATAGTTGAAAAGGTTCATTCATCAATTTGGTTATTAACACTGGTCTTTTCCACAGATGTGATCTCTGTCAGTGTTGAGTCTGTTTTAGTTGGCTCAGGCTGCTATAACAAAAATGCCATAGATAGGGTGGTTTAAACAGTAGATGTTTATTTTTCACAGTTCTGAAAGCTGATGAGTCTAAGATCAAGTTGTGGTCAGATTTAGTTTCTGGTGTGTGTGTGTGCTCAGTCGCTTCAGCTGTGTCCAACTCTTTGCAAACCCATGGACGGTAGCCCACCAGGATCCTCTGCCCATGGGATTCTCCAGGCGAGAATACTGGAGTGGGTTGCCATGCCCTCCTCCAGGGGATCTTCCCCACCAGGGATCGAACCTGCGTCTCCTGCATGACAGGCAGATTCTTTACCACTGAGCCACCAGAGAAGTCCTTGGTGTCAAGTGAGAACCACTAACTTCCGGGGCTGTAGATGGCCACCTTCTTGCTGTTTGCACATGGCCTCTCCCTGGTGCATGAACATGGCAAGAGAGTTCTTACGACTCTCTTTCTTCTTATAAGGGGATGAATCCCTTCAGGAAAGCACCACTCACATTACCTTATCTAAATACCTCCCAAAGGCCTTATCTTCTCAGAGCCTGGGGGTAAGGGCTTCAACACTTCACACTGGGGGTAAGGGCTTCAACCTATGAATTTGGGAGTATACAAATATTAAGCCCATGCAGAGTCTGTTCAGTATTGAATTTCCAGTGGTTAGCATCCTGTGGCCACTCAATAAAAGATTATAAATTATATGTGTGTATATTATTGTAAGAATTTTGCTGGTGGCTCAGTGATAAAGAATCTGCCTGCAATGTGGGAGCCCTTTGCAGGAGACACAGGTTTGATCCTGGGGCCAGGGTATCCTCTGGAGAAGAAAATTACAACCAATTGCAGTATTTTTGCCTGGGAAATCTGATGGACAGAGGAGCCTGGCAGGCTACAGTCCATGAAGTCACAAGAGAATTGGACACAACTTAGTGACTCAACAATAGTATATATGTAAATATGTATCCACACCACTGCTGCTGCTGCTGCTAAGTCGCTTCAGTCGTGTCCGACTCTGTGCGACCCCATAGACGACAGCCCACCAGGCTCCCCTGTCCCTGGGATTCTCCAGACAAGAACACTGGAGTGGGTTACCATTTCCTTCTCCAATGCATGAAAGTGAAAAGTGAAAGTGAAGTCGCTCAGTCGTGTCTGACCGTCAGCGACCCCATGAACTGCAGCCCACCAGGCTCCTCCATCCATGGGATTTTCCACGCAAGAGTAGTGGAGTGGGGTGCCATTGCCTTCTCCGATACATTGACAAATATATGTATATAGTATATAAGTGTGAATATAATATACAGTCTGGTGACGGCCCAGAGGCTAAATGGGTAAACAGGTGTATGTGGAGTTAGGGACTATTAGAATGTTCCAGTAGTGAAATAACATGATCCTAAACTGCCTCTGTGGCAATGACAAGAAAAATATTGGTTGTATGAAGTACTATGAGGAAGGAGTTAATGATGAGAGAGGCAAGAACAGCACAGAGAACCCAATTTTCTGAATACAAAGCTAATTTCTGAACCTCTGCAAGAGAATTCATGTGGTATAGATGATGGACATCATCCCTCTCCTGCACACACACAGACATCCCTCTCCTGCACACACACAGACACCCAAAAGAGCCTTCATTATGCATATGCTAAGGTGGGACTGATAAATGGACACTGAAACAGGCGCTTCTACACTGTTTATATTAAGACTGCCCTTTGATTTGCAGCTGTGGCATCTATTTGCAGAGTTTGACTAATTTTTCATTTTAGATTCACATCCTTCCCATTGTTTTAGCTGAGAAATAAACAGCGTGCTTAGGGTCATTAATGAGAAAAGAAGCTGAAAATCCCAATTTCAGTGCTTTTGAACTGATTGCAGTCATAGTTCATCCTCATGGGTTTACTGCTGAACGATGTCAATTAGAAAAAATGCGAAGCATACCTTGATTGCTCGGTGATACAGAGGTCACAATCCAATTCTTGTGAAGGACTCAAGGGATATACTTGGAAATTAATTAGACAGATTTTCTCTCTAACTTTTTAAAATCACAAAGACAGAAACATCATACAAATCATTTGTATATTTTTATTTTGCATATTTTCTTCTAGTCTTTGAGCATTTACATCTGTGTCTCAGTTATGCTTTGTTTTATTTGCTATCTTTCATTTAATATGCACAATAATTTCCCATGTTTCTGTATATTATTTCTAAGTATCTTTTGTTGTGAATCCATGATATCTCCATAGATTTAGGTACATTTATTTATTTTATTATTAAACACCCTCTTCCAACAACACAAGAGAAGACTCTACACATGGATATCACCAGATGGTCAACACTGAAATCAGATTGATTATATTCTATGCAGCCAAAGATGGAGAAGCTCTATACAGTCAACAAAAACAAGACCAGGAGCTGACTGTGGCTCAGATCATGAACTCCTTATTACCAAATTCAGACTTAAATTGAAGAAAGTAGGGAAAACCGCTAGACCATTCAGGTATAACCTAAATCAAATCCCTTATGATTATACAGTGGAAGTGAGAAATAGATTTAAGGGCCTAGACTTGATAGATACAGTGCCTGATGAACTATGGAATGAGGTTCGTGACATTGTACGGGAGACAGGGATCAAGACCATCCCCATGGAAAAGAAATGCAAAAAAGCAAAATAGCTATCTGGAGAGGCCTTACAAATAGCTGTGAAAAGAAGAGAGAACAAAAGCAAAGGAGAAAAGGAAAAATATAAGCATCTGAATGCAGAGTTCCAAAGAATAGCAAGAAGAGATAAGAAAGCCTTCTTCAGCGATCAATGCAAAGAACTAGAGGAAAAGAACAGAATGGGAAAGACTAGAGATCTCTTCAAGAAAATTAGAGATACCAAGGGAACTTTTCATGCAAAGATGGGCTCGATAAAGGACAGAAATGGTATGGACCTAACAGAAGCAGAAGATATTAAGAAGAGGTGGCAAGAATACACAGAACTGTACAAAAAAGACATTCACAACCCAGATAATCATGATGATGTGATCACTCATCTAGAGCCAGACATCTTGGAATATGAAGTCAAGCAGGCCTTAGAAAGCATCACTACAAACAAAGCTAGTGGAGGTGATGAAATTCCAGTTGAGCTATTTCAAATCCTGAAAGA
>SJYX01011260.1:328025-345978 GCA_006410675.1 Oreotragus oreotragus | reverse complement strand
TCACCATCTGCAGTGATTTTGGAGCCCAAAAAAATAAAGTCTGACACTGTTTCCACTGTTTCCCCATCTATTTCCCATGAAGTGATGGGACCAGATGCCATGATCTTTGTTTGCTGAACGCTGAGCTTTAAGCCAACTTTTTTGCTCCCCTCTTTCACTTTCATCAAGAGGCTTTTTAGCTCCTCTTCACTTTTTGCCATAAGGGTGGTGTCATCAGCATATCTGAGGTTATTGATATTTCTCCCGGCAATCTTGATTCCAGCTTGTGTTTCTTCCAGTCCAGCATTTCTCATGATGTACTCTGCATATAAGTTAAATAAGCAGGGTGACAATATACAGCCTTGACGTACTCCTTTTCCTATGTGGAACCAGTCTGCTGTTCCATGTCCAGTTCTAACTGTTATGTTATGTATATAAATATATACATAGATTTAAACATTTTATCTAGAAAGATCCTTTTTTGTATCTGAGTTGGTGGAAGTGAGCAGGCAAACTCAGGCACTGGGAAACAGGAAGGACCTTCTTTTCTATAATTTCAGTCAAGGGCCAGATCTCCTTGTTGTTTGACTATGATTTTTGCAAATGGTGGCATTAGACAAACTTTTCAGGGAATCATTTTATATATACCGGAAAAGTTGCAGTGAACAAGAAGATACAATATCAGCTCTCTAGGAGTTTATAGACAGAAAAAATCAGTGGCCTTAAAAGTAATAGATCTCATTTTTATTTTAATTGCTTCTGGTCTTGGAAATGGGGTTTTAGAGATAATATCCAACCCATTCATTTATTTTTCAGATGAGAAAGCTGATGCTTGGAGATGTTAAGTAACCTGCCAAAGGTCTCAAACCTAGTCTGTGGCAAAGCTAAGACAATTTATTTTAAGCCCAATTCATTTTCTGGGAGTATAGCACAGCTTACTTTGAGCACATCAGAGGAAAAGTGAAGAAAATAGGGGAGAAGTATGTTAGTAGGGTCACTCTTTGACTCTGAAATTTTGGGGGTTTTAATAGTTCATGCTCATATTTACTAGTTTCTCAATGTAGACTTCATTATTTTGGGATTAAAGGTTATTTCAGAAGTTAAAGTTGTAAAATCAGATGAGTGAGGTAAAGGGGAATAGAAGTGAGATGTTAATGTCAGGAAATCAGATGATAGAAGTGATGTATGTGTCAGAAGTTGGGGTTTCCTTTGAGCTTCACTGGCTGTGGGATTTTGGACACAGCTTCTCAGGTTCCTCAGCTAATATTTGCTTTTTGATATTACTGTGATGGACATTTCTTGGCCTTCCAATATCCATCTCTCTCTCTCTTTTTTTTTTAAAGACTGCAGCTTGATATCCTTTTTGGGATTTATTTGTCCCCCTTAGTGAGACTATTACTCAAGGTGTTCTGACTTTCTGTCACCAAAGAGTGGACATTCAAACTAGTCTATTAGTCTTTCTCTGGAACTGTATTTCCTGAGAAGATTTACAGAAAGGTGAAAAAGATGTCTTATTTCTGGCTTATGTTGGTGGTGAATTCCTGAAGAGGCATCTGTCAATTCTTGCTATTTGGATCCTTGGAATTGCCTTTATTCTTATTTCTTCCCAGATGAACAAATGCTTCTTCGCCCTTCCCTTCAAGTCATCAAAAAGGTAGCTAGATTTAGTTTCTATTGCTTATAACCTGGATTGATAAACCAGTAGACTTACCATGAGGCTAAAATAAGAAGTAAGCTTCTGCTCAGATAGATATTATCATTACTTCATGCATATTACTCCTTTCATTCTCCAGTATTTTCTAAATTACATATCTTTTTGGTGTTACATGTCTTACCAACTGGGTACGTTGTGTTCCTCAGTTATTTTATATTTGTGCTCCTCATGTCCATCCTGATGCTCATGTCATCCCTTATTATTTCTCCCCCATTCCCATGTCATTAGCCCTCTGAGAGAATGAAACATTAAACAGGAAATGCTATATTAGTCAGGAGGCCACCCACAGTGTTTCTTCTACAATGACACTGTGAGAAACCTGTGAGAATAGCTTAATCATTTTGTAGGAGGTCCTTTTATGTACATATACATAAAGCAGTTCTTAAATTTTAGCATGCATCACAGTTCTTAGGAGGCTGGCTAAAATGAGGGCTTTGGGTACCCATCTCTGGAATTTTTGATTCATTTGGTCTAGGGAAGGTCTAAGAATCTGCATTTCTAATGATGCTAATCTGAGGGTCATGCTTTGAGAACTGTTCATCTAGGATAATATTTTAAGTAATAAATTAATATGCTTTCACTTTTTTGGGGGGTTGCTCAGATTGGATGTTCTGATTACTCACACATATGACTCCTTCCATTCTCTGGTATTTTCTAAATTATGTATCTGTTTGGTGTTAAATATCTCATCAACATTTCTCTGAGATGAGGGTTGAGGCTTAAATTAGGGTTGTAACTGTAGGGGTGTAAAGAAAAAGAAATTCATGGCAAATAGAAGGGGAAAAAGTGGAAGCAGTGACAGATTTTCTTTTCTTGGGCTCCAAAATCACAGCAGATGGTGACTGAAGCCATCAGATTAAAAGACTTGCTCCCTGGAAGGAAAGCTATGACAAACCTAGACAGTGTATTCAAATGCAGAGACATCACTTTGCTGACATAGGTCTGTATAGGGAAAGCTATTGTTTTTCCAGTAGTTATGTATGGATGTGAGAATTGGACTATAAAGAAGGCTGAGTGCTGAAGAACTTATGCTTTTGAATTGTGGTATTAATATCTTTTAAATAAAATATTAATAAATACTTTAAATAAAAATATTAATATCTTTCTCAGGGGTTGGTGGGGCAGAATCCACTAGCTGTCCAGAAGATAGCTTTGCTTCCTGAGCACACAGCTGGATATTTCCCTGCACCCCTGCAGTTAGATATGTTCTGTAACTGAGTTCTAGCAAGTAGAAAGTGAGTGGCTGTGTGTGCTACTGGTGCTCACTGAGACTGCAATACACCATCTCGACAATGTAGTTTGAGACAAAATATTTTGAAAATGACAAAGCCAACATTTGATGAAGTCCTACAAGTCTGCAGAGAGCAAAACCTTCCCCTGACAACCAGAAACCCCATTCTGGACTGTAAATGAATGAGAAGTGAAAATTTACTGTTTAAGTTATTACCCATTCTTGTTTATCTTTGTTACAGGAGCCAGTGTTACACTAATATGAATTGCTTGAGCATGGTTCCAAAAGAAAACACTGAAGAACTCCGAAACATTTTGAACCTGTCCTCTAAATTCTGGGAAAAAAAACCACAAAAAAGACAGTTCTTCTGTGGCAGTCCAGAAACTATATGCTCTCTCTGGAGCAGGCTTCTGAAGCGGTTTACTTACAATGTTACGCTGTGCTTAAGTGACTTTGAAAGTTCTTTGGGCGATTTTCAAAAGGTTGTTGGGGAAGTGGTAAAGTGGTGGTATCGCAGAACAAGGTCAGATCCCAACTCTGCCACTATTTGGAGTTTCAGCGTCCTAGCGCTATCTGCTTCACAGGACTGAGGCCAAGAAACAGGCAGGTCATGTACACACAATGCATAATAAAGAGGCTGGTCTGGAGTATGGCATTTAATACACATGTGCTTGTCTAGTTCGCCCCTAAATGTCACATTTTCTGAAGCATGATTCAGCAGCACTCGTCCCATGGTGTATTCTCTTAACTATACCTCAAAAAAAGGATTCATGGTCAAAAAGTACTGAGACTGGTCAGAACTGTGACAAACTGTTGCAGTGCTCCCATTAGTACTGGAAACTAGAGAAGAGGTCCTGCAGTTAACTTCTTTCATTTTTCTTTGAACCAACTAACTATAGAGTCAGCTTTCCCATAACACAGCTATTAGTACCCTGTTAATGCCCCAGCTAATGTTCTGCAGGACAAACTGCAAGAAATGGGCACAGTGCTTGGCACATGGGGAATAATCAACAAATGTCTACCCACTGTGAAAGGGTGGTAGACCACTGAAGTGACTGACAGAATGAATAAGGGAGCTCCCTGCCTTCTGACCCTCCTCAGTGAAATGGCTGCAGGAGTCTATAGCATACGAGGTACAAGCAACTTGTAGGGGCTGGGAGAAGGAATAAATGTGGGTGTTTCACCACCATCAGAGGACAACTGCCTGGACCACAGTGCAAGAGCACCAGGTGAGGATCAGAAAGGGGATCCTGGCCAGAGCCTGGCGGGGGACTGAAACTTGCCCACATGAATGTGTCCACTCATCCTGAGGCACAAGATGCTGAAAAGTCAGGCCATGCGTGGGTTGGGTTTTCTCTGCTCCCAAGTCTAAGCGGATGTAAGAAGATGAAAGGAGTTAAAGAAGTTTGCTCTGGGCTCCTCAGCAGGAACTGGCACCTGCCTGCCTTGAAACAACCACGGAACAGAGACCAGGCTTTCTCGTATGCAACTGTGGATACTCAGCCTACTAGAGCTCATCCCCCACAGGCAGCAAAGAAAAATACAACCCATCTGAAGAGACCAACAGTGAGAGAGATGAAGATGAACACAAGCAAGCAGAAGGCATACCTGGAGAAACAGCACTGCTACAGGAGGAAGANCTCGTATGCAACTGTGGATACTCAGCCTACTAGAGCTCATCCCCCACAGGCAGCAAAGAAAAATACAACCCATCTGAAGAGACCAACAGTGAGAGAGATGAAGATGAACACAAGCAAGCAGAAGGCATACCTGGAGAAACAGCACTGCTACAGGAGGAAGACCATACCTTAACTATGACAACAGTTTAAAGTGCTTAGACTCGAGTGTAGCACACAAAGCACTCTGTTCTCTAAGTGAAATGATTTCAGAACAAACAAAATCAGCAGACAAGCGCAAGCACATCCCCAAACTGGTCAAAGCACAAGAGCACATCCCCACCAGGCCTTCACAACGCCCCCACCTTGCTGCACGAATGCACTTCCTTTCTTCTGGTTTGTCTGGCTGAAATGGGGTCCCTTTCCTGAGCTCAGCCCTGCCACTTGTGGCTAGATTTCTCAGCTACACCATGGTGCTGCTCCGGAACTTGGCCCCATCTTGCTGCTGCAGCATCAGTTTTTTTCTCTTCACGGCCTATGCTGTAATATTCCCCCGATTCATAAAAGAAAGATTCTCCATTCACTTCCTCACTTCTCTGCCCCGTTTCTCTGCTGTCCTTCCCACTAAAACTGCCCACTTTTCTACACAAATATTCCAAAAGGAATCCCAGAGGATCACAGTATGTTTTGTACTTGGTTCTGTGAAGTGTGTTTGTGGGTGTCTTCAATAGCTGGTTTGTTTGTTTTATTCATAGTTGTTAATTTTAAACTAGCAGAAGTTACCAACCAGGGTATGATTAGGTTTCAGTATTAAGAAATATAACAACCTTTTTATTTGAAGTACCAATAATAATAATAGAAAAAATGCTTAATATCTTATTCACTTCTCTCTTGAATCAACACCAGTCAAGCTTTCATCACCACCCCTGCAGCCAAGCAGTTTTCATCAGCTCCACCAGTGACTTCTATATCAGCAAATCCAACGGTCCCTTCTCCAATTCTACTTACTCCATCTCAGCTGCCCCTGACCAAACTGAGCATTCCCTCCTTCTAGAGGCGCTGTCTTCACCGGGCTTTAGGTCACCCATCTCTCTCAGTTCTCCTCACATCTCACAGACTGCCTTCTCTCAGCCTCCTTTACTTTTTCATTCTCATTCTCCAGCCTTAAATCTCTTCTTATCTATACAGTACTCATTCCTTCAGTTCAGTTCAGTTACTCAGTCGTGTCTGACTCTTTGCAACCCCATGAATCACAGCACGCCAGGCCTCCCTGTCCATCACCAACTTCCGAGTTCACTCAGACTCACGTCCACCGAGTTGGTGATGCTATCCAGCCATTCTTTGGCACTCAGCTTTCTTCACAGTCCAACTGTCACATCCATACATGACCACAGGAAAAACCATAGCCTTGACTAAATGGACCTTTGTTAGCAAAGTAATGTTTCTGCTTTTGAATATACTATCTAGGTTGGTCATAACTTTTCTTCCAAGGAATAAGCATCTTTTAATTTCATGGCTGCAGTCACCATCTGCAGTGATTTTCAAGCCCCCAAAAATAAAGTCTGACACTGTTTCCACTGTTTCCCCATCTATTTGCCATAAAATGTTGGGACCAGATGCCATGATCTTCGTTTTCTGAATGTTGAGCTTTAAGTCACCTTTTTCACTCTCCTCTTTCACTTTCATCAAGAGGCTTTTTACTTCCTCTTCACTTCATTACTGTTGCTAATGTGATCACTGATGAAAAATGAAATCCAGAAAACACTAGAAAGTCATGGGTCCAAATATCCAACACAAGCATACAGCACACAATAGCCACAATAAAAAAGCAAATAACCCAATTAAAAATATACCACTTGAATAAACATTTCTTCAAAGATATGCAAATAGTCAATATATGTATGAAGAGATGTTCAACATTATTAGTCATTAAAGAAAGGCAGTATTGTGAGAAAAGACATATTTTAGCCAAATTTCAATGAAAGTCTTGAATTCTAAGGATAAAGAGAAGATTTTGCAAGCTTCCAGGTAGAATGAACACGGTACCTACACTGGGAAAATAATCAGAACAGGTATCACATTAGACCACAAAGCTGGAAGCCAGAAAACAATAAAGCATCATTATATAGTACTGAGAGAAATTCCATTCCCAGGCATTATCTCATTAGTCTGTGAGAGTGAAAGAAAATATATATGAGGAAGGACAGGCAAGCTTTCAGAGAGCACATCAGTATACCTCTGAGGTACTCTGAGGAAAATACTCAGAAAAAGACTAAACAAACATCAAATAAATCAGAAAATAAATCTCAATATGGAAAAAGATATTAATAAAAAAGAAGAAGAACTGGTAAGCAATGTGTTTTTATATATGTATGTATACACATATATCAATAATAGACTCTTGAGTAGAGATAGGTAAGTTCGAATGAGGGCTCTTGAAAGATTTTAAAGATTCATGAGAATAATTCAAATGACAACATAAAATTAAAACACTAAATTATATCAGAAAAATCTAGGTACTTAAAGTTGGGTGGGAAAGAGAAGGGAAATACAAATGTTTAAAAACGTACCAGGCATGAATTTCTAACTGAATTTTATCTAATCCTTAAAGTAAATATTAATTTTATTTAAACTACTCTGAGCCATAGAAAAGGATATAAAGACTCCAATTCATTTTATAAAGTCAAAACAAACTTAAAGCTGATAAAGATAAAACTGAAAATTAAAGAAAATTTCAAGTATAGACTTGCAAAATCTAAATAAAACATTAACAGGTAGAATTAGTCATATAACAAAAAACAAACAAAAACCAGATCATGACTTCTTCCATGAAGTCAAGGGTGGTTCAGTAACAGGAAGTTTAAACACAATCTATTATACCAGTCCTTTGAAGGCGGAAAACCATATGATCATATTTTTAGATGTTTAAAATGTATTTAGTAAAGTGGCAGCAATTCCCATGAGTGAAATAAGAATTAAAGAAATTAGTTAATATGTAAAGGTTATTTACCAAACTGATGGCAGATAATATCCTAATGTGCAAAATGCTAAAACCATTTCAATTAAACAGAAACTATATAGGGATGCTCACCATCATCGTTATGACTAAAAACTGCCTTGGAAGAGATCCCAAACTTATTAACACAACAAAATTAAATACAAAATTGTATAAATTACATAAAGAAGGAAGGCTTAAATGCAAACTCAAACAAACAAAATACTATAAGAAAACGTAGGGCATATACCATGTAGAGATGAGGAATATCTTAACTGGGACTGGAATCCCAAAACATATTTTTAAAGACTCAGACATACTTAAACATAAATAAATGAAAGACTCAAATCTGGAAAATGTGCCAGGTAAAAACCAACTGACAAAAAATACGGTTCAAAGAAATGAGTAACGCCAACGCCAGGTATTAGGGTTTCTGCCATACAAAGAGCTCTTGCAAATGGACAGGAATGAGACAAATAACCCATTAAAACCAGGGTGCACTGCTTGGCCATCAGTTGCTCCATTTTTCCATCATCCTATCTCTAAGAGAGGTGGTTCATCCTTGGGCAGAATTTTCAGAGCTCTAAAATACTATTATTTTTATAATTTCATAGCTGTCAGAACCAAGTGAATGATGACTTTGCTGGTGACTAATATGAAAATGGTTATCTGTTCTTGCCAGTAAGAGAATCAAATATTTTTTCGCTTCTGTCTGATGCTGTTTAAACTGAGAGAAGAATGTCCTTATTCATTTGGTTTCTTTCTCTTTCTCTCTGCTAGAGATCACCTAAAAGTTTCCATGATGAGCTAAGTTTGGGAGTTGTTTTTAATGAACCTAATGTTATTTTGCTTTGCAGAGTGATTCTCCCATCTGAATTTTAGATTTTAAGGTTGAGTGTCTTGTTTGCTGCAATATGTCAACTTTTCCCCTCTTTTATTCAGTACGCTTATGCTAAACTTGAAAGAAAATAATGACCCAAAGTTGGCAAAATGTGAGGAAAATAGAACCTCAGCTTGTGCCTAAGACTGTAGACTCACTTACTTGTTACACCCAAAAAAGAACTTTCTATTTTGAGTCAAACTCTCCCTCCTTCCAAAACATAAATCCAGACTGAAGACATCATGTGTTACAGATGAATCTCTATTGAAATCACGTCTAGAATCTATAGACAGTCTAGATGACATTTGTGGTGACAAGGGTCAGAAAGAGATAAAAATATTCTTCAGGGAAACAATAGGATGGGAGGAAATATGGAGTTCAATGTAGCGCAGAACATCAGCCCTAAAGTCACACATGCCACAGCCTGAGCTCTTACTGTTTCATACTAAGCCTCCATTTCCTTATCTGTAAAACTGGAAGGAAAAGAGTATCTGGTGCTCAAGGTTGTTTTAGAGATTAAATTGCACAATTAAGGTAAAAGCCTGGCATATAGTAAGACATCAAATGTTCATCATTATTATTTTGTGTTTAGGTACAGCCCTGAGCCCTACATTAGGAGAATAGCTATATGTCCATCTCTCTTCTGGGAGGCACTGGCCTCTGCTAGACTAGGTGGAGGCCAAGGAGCAGAGGTTTTCCAATTCTGCTCCTCACAGCCTTGAAACTCCAGAGGGCCTTTGAGGGTTGTGGAGGCATGAGCAAGAGGCTGTGATAATGTGTGAAACTCCCACTCTAGCTTTGTTTTGTTTTTCTGTTTTATGTAAAAGGAACCTACCTAACATTTCACCTCAAAAACCACTGGTACTCATAATCTGCAAGGCGATTACAATTCTGTTATTCAACAGGTTATTCCTCCTTTTTAAATGACTTTTCCCGACTCTTTAGTAATCCCTGTCTTCGTTATCCATCCATAGCTATCTGATCCCTCCTGAGAGAAAGAAAACATTCGAGAAACCCTGTGTGTTTCGGTCTGGGTTGCTTTGATGTATTATGCCTTCTGGAAGGTGCCTGCATTTTCAAAAAGTCTAAACAAGAAGAGAACAAGAACAACAAAAAGATTGTTTGGTTTTTTTTTGCTCTCAGAAATTTTTTTTTCTGTTCACAGAAATTCTGGCACTGCAAGGAAGACACTTATGGGGGGAGGCAGATTTTGTAGACTTACTAAAATGCCAGCTCTAACCACTGCCTTAATGAAATAATAAGGATGGGCATTTGTGAGGAGAGTCAGGTTTACACAACAACCTCGGCTCCACTCTCTCGGCTCATGAACAGCTTCCTGTGATGTGCTGCTTTTTTTTTTCCCATTTGCCTTTCCAAGATGAGGACAGAGAGGCTCTGGGTGGCTCAGTGACTGCTCAGTGGCAGACTCAGGCCCTGACTCTGCTCTTGCGCTGCTCCCCGGGTTTCTCTGACGCCTCCGCCCATCAGGGCAGCCAGGCCCACCGATCACCCACAAGGCCCAGCCTCTCCAACAATGCCTGTGCAGAACTGGCACAAACCAGTCAGCTGGTTTTTCTGACGCTTTCTCCATGGGAATAAAGGAATGGCTGGAGCAGGTCTGTCAGCTCTCAATGAGCTCTTTGTAAAATAAATTCCAGAGTTTTTATGAACGATGATGGCAATGGAGGCCACTTTTCCCCCAAGTAGTCAGAAAGTTGATGCTTCAGCCGTGCTTGGCATTCCGCCAGAAAACTTTTGGCCATATGCACTGTGAGTTGCAGACTCCTGGATGAGTGAACTCAAGAGACTGGATAAAAAGAGACGTTAAAAGCTGAGGGCAAATCAAGAAGTCCTCATTTTTAATGGGCAAAATTTTCTTTCTCTGTCAAAATCCCTGGTGATACAACTTTCTAAATTTCAAAAATCTAAGCATGAAAGGCATCAAATCAGTAGAGGAAAAGACTATCTTTTTCTATGATATTTACACAGAGCACAGTTGTCTGATTTGTATTTATACACTATATAACAGGAATGGCTGGTATGAGGCAGATGTGTAATAAGATCTTGATACATATTTATTGAATGACTGAATGAATGAATATGGCCTTTAATTTGGGGCCAAGAAATTATGATAGCAGAAACATAATAACCTCCTCTGAGTATCTTTCATTATGACTACTCTTTGAAAATGCCAGCAAGTAGCTGTGAAGTTATTTTTTACTGTATTCAGGAAGACTGCCACCTTGATAGAGTCTTAGCAGCATCTCTGGGTTGGGAGAATCAAGTTAAAGTACTCGATATTTATGAGGTGTTGAGGTCCGACTGAAGGCAGGTCTTTCAATGCAGGATTGCGACATAATAGTTTAGGACTGAGAGACATAGCAATGTGAGGGTTTTGCAATACATTTTGAAGAGTCTTAGAAAACCAGCATATAATGCTATTCAATGAAAGGCTCAGCAGTTGAATGTTCACTCAATTTAGTCTTTCCAAAGCTATTTGCAACTTTTATTATCTTGAGCAAGAATTTCCTGGAATAGAAAAGTCATGATGATGAAGACAGTGGAAAAGCAAGGTCATGTTAATGAAGATAGCAGAATTTTATAGCCATGGTCATCTAGATCAAATCTGGTCTGTGACCTGTTTTTGAAAATAACATTTTATTGGAATACAGCCACATTCATTCCTTTAAGTACTGTCTGTGGCTGTTTTCACACTACAAACACAGTTCAAATACTGTGATGTAGACTGTACAGCCATCAAGTCTGAAATAGTTACTGTTTCGCTTTTTAGGGGAAAAGTCTGCAACCCCTGATACAGACAGTAAGCTGTGTGGAAATAGGTGGCTTCATTTTTCATTGCATCTACTCATTCATCTAGTATTTATTAAGTACCTACTGTGTGCATGCCACCTTCATAGTGCTGGAAATACAGCATGCAGTAAGACAAATCTAGCTTTCATGGAAACAAATCTGTAAGTAATGTAAATTAGATAGTGATAGTGCCCTAAGGAAAACAAATATGGAAAGAAGATATAGAGGTTACAGGGTTGGTAGATGGGATTGAAAAGGACCCTTTGTGATGTGGTAGTCAAGGAAGTCTTCGCTTATGAGGTAACATTTGAGTAAGACTCTAAATGAAGTGGACTGACTATGTGAAGGTATGGGATAGGGCTTCGGGGAGAGATTTCCACACAGAGGGAACAGAAATGAGAATATCTGGAGCTGGAGCAAGCTTGGTGTGTTCACAAGAGCAAGCAGACCAGTGCAGCTAGAAAGCCCAAGCAAAAGGCAGAGTCAAAAGAGCTGAGATTGGAGAGGTAGTAAGGGCCAGAGAAAGCAGTAAAGCCTCATGGGAGGTGGCAGGGTTTAAATTTTATTCCCAATATGATAAGCTAATTGCGGGGGCGGGGGGCGGGGGTTAAGCAAGGGAATGACCAAATATGATTTCTATCATAAAGACTTACTCTGGCTGCATGTAGAGAACCGACTGCAGAGAGACAGAGTGGAGGCAAGGAGGCCACCATAGAGAGAAATCAAGCTTATGTAACAGGGCAGGGATTGGAGATGGACGCACAACAGTGTGATCTGGAAAGAATTTTAAAAACATAGCTAATAAGCCCTGCCGATGAGTTGCATGTGATGTATAAGAGAGAGAAAGAGTTAGGAATGATTCTGAGGGTTTAGAACTGAGTGACCAGGTGAACGATGATGCCATGTACTGAGATGGTAGAAGGTGTGAAGGGAAGTGGGGATGAAATCAAGTGTGCTGTCTTATTCTTCTTAAACTTCACACGCCTATTAGACATCTGAATGAAGATGTCAGGTTGGCAGTTGGATATGAATATGTGCAAATGGATAAACTGGGTATAAGATCTAATTTAGGATTCATCAGCATGGGGGTGGCATTTAAAGACATGGAATGTGGGGAGATCACCTAGGAGATGACTACCAAAAAAAGTTTGATTAAATTCTAGAGCTAGGGGTGAGCTGCTGGTGAGAGTTGATTAAGTGCATCTCTTCCCAGATCCCCATTCCATAACATGAGGCAAATAGCTTGAAATCAGCCATCATGGCGATATTTGCACCATGAAAATTGGCAAACACCACACATCAAGGCTTTTTTTCCCCCATAGAGTCAGATATTAAACATTTACCAGCATATCTGGAACCCTCACATTTAGAGGTCAAGAAAATCAAGAAGACACAATACAAGAGATTGAGAAGGAATGGAGCATGAATTAGGTAGGAGGAAAACCAAACGAGCATTTCTGCCCTTGTCCAAGATTATCACTGGGGAAGGCAACGGCACCTGACTCCAGTGCTCTTGCCTGGGAAATCCCATGGATGGAGGAGCCTGGTGGGCTGCAGTCCATGGGGTTGCGAAGAGTCGGATACGACTGAGGACTTCACTTTCACTTTTTACTTTCATGCATTGGAGAAGGAAATGGCAACCCACTCCAGTGTTCTTGCCTGGAGAATCCCAGGGACAGAGGAGCCTGGTGGGCTGCTGTCTATGGGGTCGCACAGAGTCGGACATGACTGAAGCGACTTAGCAGCAGCAGCAGCAGCAAGATTATCATGTAATACTATGTCTTGTCAAAAACTCAAGTAACTACTCTATGGTCTTTTTCTCCTCTCCCTTTACAAAAGCTTTCGATACTTAAGAGTTGCTAGAATATATCAATATAGAATACAAATCTTTTTGTTTAACTCTCTAATCTATTCTTCGCCTCATAAATTTAACTCATCCTGTAAATGCTGATGCTATCAAAACTATTATACGAAAAAAAAATTTCCATGGATTTTAAAGAGAAGAATTATGATGTATTCTAGCTAAAATAACCCAAACAAGATACTTCAGTGATTTCCAAATATAGAAAATAAACAATGGGAGATAAGTTTAAATAACACAGGATAAGTGGAAAGTAAATGAAGACTAACCATAAAACATAAACTACTCTAGTGATTAACAGAGGAAAAACAGTCTTGAGAACGGATGGTGGGTGGTAGAAGAAGGTAAATGGGAAACGTCCTTTGGGATGTATGTTTGGTTTTTTTTTACACTGTTTTCAACCTCCATGGCTTATAGATATCTTACACTCAAATGCACTTAAGATTGTAACATGGAAAAACAATTTAGAGACTGCTTTGAAACATATGCTAATAATATACATGCATAACAGGCATGAAGAGTCTAAGAAGATGCTTCCCATTCATCCTTCTTGCCCATCTCACATATGCAAAGCAAAATATATGAGTTTGTTCACACATGGCACACAATGATGTTCTCTTAGTAGAAATTGTTGTGTCAAGTGAATTGGTGAGCATGGCTTTGCCCAAAACTATAAAGTTAAATTAGTAGTTCTTATAAACTCTATAGCTACTGTGGTTGGGGATGAAAACTTGCTATATCCAAAAGAAAAAGGAAATTGTCCAGAAAGCAGTAAAACTTTTCAACACCCCTGAATTGGTTATAGAAGGCAACCCTATTTTCAATTTTGTTGTTCAAGAGAGCTCTCTCTACAGCAATCAGCAGCACCTGTCCTTTCTATAAATAGGTCAGTAAGTTCGGCTTTTGAAGGACTTCAGTCTCACAGAATCCTTGTTAGAATTATCATTATTATAGCTGTTTATTTAGAACCTAATGCATATCAAGCAAGATAAAGGATATCCTCCATTATACAGAAGAAGCTGAGTATCAGAGGAAAATAAGTAATGCCAGAAGGGTGACTAAAGCAGTCTAATTCTGAACAATCAGAATTAGAAGGAGAAACATTTTAAATAATAATTGTGCCACTAAAAACTAGTTCATATGCTTCTTTGTCATCATCCACATTTCTTCAGCAGCAGGGAACAAGAGAGCAGAACATATATTAAGTAAGAATAACTCTTGAAAATAGGAAGCTAGAATGAAGGTGTATTATTAGTCAAATCCGAGCCACACATCAATGACAACGGCAGTTGAGACACCATTTATACCAGTTTTCTGAGGCACCAAATTGGCAGTTAGGAGTTCTGCTCGGGGATGAAGGCATTTACTCTAAATTTAAAAACCAGTACTTGACAAAGTAGAAATTCAAACACAGCTCTCTGTTCCACCAAACCTTATTTACTTTCCATCACATCAAGCAGCTGTTTCTGTTTTCTTTTTTACCCAACCTACATCCAGACCTTTGATTTTTCCTTTACATCTGTGACACCATTGCCCAAGTCACAATACCAAGCCCCCTTGGGCTGGGACACTCTCTACTCTGCCACACTTTCTCTTCCACTTCACCTTTATGTTTTGCCTTAAGAAAGAAAAGCTCAGCCAATTTCAAGAAATCGGCATATTCTGCTCCATGGAATTCTAAACACAGGACTGGAGCCTTCACTGGGGCTGCTGTCCTGTGAAGACTCCAAGCTTCCACTGCAGGGGAACTAAAGTGCGATCCCTGGTCAGGGAGCTAAGATCCCACATGCCACAAAGGACTAAAAAGTCACCTGACTGGGTTCAGAAGTCTCAAACAGAAGTAGACACCATGGTTCTTTGCTTTTCCCAATCCTATCAACAACAGCACAAATAATATTGTCTCTTCCAACTACAAGGATTACTGCTAGTAGTATTATATCTGCTTTTTAAAAATATATATATATATATTTAATTTTATCTTTATTTATTTGGCCACACCAGGATTTAGCTGCAGCATGTGGGATCTAGTTCCCTGACCAGGAATTGAACCTGGGCCCCCTGTATTGGGACTGTGGAGCCCTGGCTACTGGACCACCAGGGGAAGTTCCCATCTTCTGCTTTGACAAGAGAGTAATTCAGGCCATCTGAGAGTTAACGTCTTCATTTGCACTGTATGATTTGCCCCTTTCCTCCCACTGACTAGTTCTCAGCAAGCAGAGAGAAGTGCTGACTAATAGTAGTTGCACAAGAAAAACGAAATCTATATGTTCATGTCATTTCAAAAGTTTGCATGATCTGTGGGTTCCCCTCAGTTTGGGGCTGAGTCTTGATATTTACTTCTATCCACTCTCACCACCCAGCTTGTTTCCCTGTGCCACAAGGCCCAATTTACTGTCTTCTCTACACTAGAAGACTCAGAGGTGGCAACACAAAGCTTTCCAGGACAGACTACCCGGAGGATGCCCTAGACAAAAACAGGGTCAGCAGGCGCAAGCTACTGTCCACTGGCCTCAGCAGCCTCACCCACTGGGAGAGGAGCCCTTAGGAGGGAGCCTTCAGCACAAAAACCATCATGCTGGAAGGACATCCATTCCCACCCTGTGAGGATGCTATGGAATGTGGTAAAGACAGAGTGAGACAATAAACAGTAAGGTCTGAAACACCCACGTTTTAATCCTACCCTTTGCACTTTGATTATTACATTCTTTTGTTTATTCATTCACTCAGTAAATATTTATCGAGCACCTACTGCATGCCAAGCTTTGTTTTACATTTCAAAGATATAATGAACAACAAAATTTCCCTGTTCTTGAGAAGGCTAAGATAAAGAATATACCTGATGTGTGATGTTGGTCAATTTACTTAAACTCTTTGAAGGATAAAAAATACTTACCTCACAGGTAAAGATTAAAGTGAAATAACAGGTGCTGGGGACATGGTAAGCAGAAGATAAATTGTAGCTATTATTACTAGGTATGTATTTCTTGGCCCCAATCCATTTTCCTGGTGCCCAAGTTCCTCCTTCAATGAAGCCAAATACTCCTTAAAATGTCTTTAACTCTAACAAACAATAGTATTTCAGATTTAGTGTCTGTGGTCCTGTGATGTTAAAGGCATAGGTACTTACTGGAACTAGGCTGGAAGAATTCTCTAACGTCTGAACCCCAGGTACACTGAGGCCATGCTTCAAATCTCCCACCAGGGCAGAAAAACAACAGTGGAGCAGAGGAAGTTGGAAAGGAGTTCAAACTGTCTGGGGTGAAGATTCTGTTACCAAGTAGGGGCCTGTGTGCCCGTCCCACAAAAAGTCAACTCTGACAACAGGTGTCTGCAGCAAAGTAAGGCTTTATTTGCAGGGTGCAAAACAAGGCTTAAAATTCAACATTCAAAAAAAACTAAGATCATGGCACCTGGTCCCATCACTTCAAGGCAAATAAATGAGGAAACAATGGAAAAAGTGACAGACTTTATTTTCTTGGGCTCCAAAATCACTGCAGATGCTGACTGCAGCCATGAAAGTAAAAGACACTTGCTCCTTGGAAGAAAAGCTATGACCAACCTAGACAACATGTTAAAAAGCAGAGACATTACTTTGCCAACAAAGGCCCATCTAGTCAAAGGTATGGTTTTTCCAATAGTCATGTCAGGATTTAAGAGTTGGACCATAAAGAGAGCTGAGTGCCAAAGAACTGATGCTTTTGAACTGTGGTGTTGGAAAAGACTCTTGAGAGTCCCTTGGACTGCAAGGAGACCAAACCAATCAATCCTAAAGGAAATCAACCCTGAATATTCACTGGAGGGACTGATACTGAGGCTGAAGCTTCAATACTTTGGCCACATGATGCGAAGATTCGATTCATTAGAAAAGACTCTGATGCTGGGAAAGATTGAAGGCCCAAGGAAAAGGGGACGACAGAGGATGAGATGGTGGGATGGCGTCACTGACTCAATGGACATGAGTTTGAGCTAGCTCTGGGAGATGGTGAAGGACGGGGAAGCCTGGTGTGGTATGGTCCACAGAGTCGCAAAAAGTCAGACATGAGTGAGTGACTGAACAACAGTAACAAAGCAAGGAGAATGGGCAGCTCATGCTCAGAAGACCTGAACTCCCCGGTGGCTTTCCAGGAAGGGATTATTAAGACAAGAACTCTACTCAATATCTTGTGATAACCTAAGTGGGAAAAGAATTTGAAAAAAAGGATACATGTGTATAGATAATCATGAGGATGTGATCACTAATCTAGAGCCAGACATCTTGGAATGTGAAGTCAAGTGGGCCTTAGAAAGCATCACTAAGAACAAAGCTAGTGGAGGTGATGGGATTCCAGTTGAGCTGTTTCAAATCCTGGAAGATGATGCTGTGAAAATGCTGCACTCAATATGACAGCAAATTTGGAAAACTCAGCAGTGGCCACAGGACTGGAAAAGGTCAGTTTTCATTCCAATTCCAAAGAAAGGCAATGCCAAAGAATGCTCAAACTACCGCACAATTGCACTCATCTCACATGCTAGTAAAGTAATGCTCAAAATTCTCCAAGCCAGGCTTGAGCAATATGTGAACCGTGAACTCCCTGATGTTCAAGCTGGTTTTAGAAAAGGCAGAGGAACCAGAGATCAAATTGCCAACATCCGTTGGATCATGGAAAAACCAAGAGAGTTCCAGAAAAACATCTATTTCTGCTTTATTGACTATGCCAAAGCCTTTGACTGTGTGGATCACAATCAACTGTGGAAAATTCTGAAAGAGATGGGAATACCAGACCACCTAACCTGTCTCTTGAGAAATCTGTATGCAGGTCAGGAAGCAACAGTTAGAACTGGACATGGAACAACAGACTGGTTCCAAATAGGAAAAGGAGTACGTCA
>SJYX01011260.1:291529-325441 GCA_006410675.1 Oreotragus oreotragus | reverse complement strand
CAACCCTGGGATTTCTTTGGAAGAAATGATGCTAAAGCTGAAACTCCAGTACTTTAGCCACCTCATGCGAAGAGTTGACTCATTGGAAAAGACTCTGATGCTGGGAGGGATTGGGGGCAGGAGGAGAAGGGGACGACCAAGGATGAGATGGCTGGATGGCATCATGGACTCGATGGACGTGAGTCTGAGTGAACTCCGGGAGATGGTGATGGATAGGGAGGCCTGGCGTGCTGTGATTCATGGGGTCGCAAAGAGTCGGACGCAACTGAGCGACTGAAATGAACTGAACTGAACTGTGTATAGATATAAATGAATCACTTGGCTGTACACATGAAACTAACACAACATCGTAAGTCAACTCCAATATAAAATTTAAAAAATATTTTTTTAAGTGTTAGAGGAGAGGTTCTTAGGGTGGGTGATCAGTTTGTGGACTTCTGATTTATGAGTGGCAAGATAACAGTGATCTTTTGGGAATCTCAATCATCAACCTTCTGGTTCCAACCAGTTTGGGATTTATGTGTTTGTGGCTGGAAGATAGCATTTTCTACCATGAGTTGGGGTCTTGGCTCTTGCAGAACAACTCAAGATATACATCAGATTGCCATGTATATCCCTTCAGGAGGAACCAAAAATATGTGACTCTATTGTTTTAATCATCAACTGCTTGGACCTGCTCTTTGGAACTTGGGAAGATCAAGAAGACTAAAGCCTTTTTTTTTTTTTTAACAAACAAGAAACTGGGGACACTAAGCAGCTTTTATACCTTTTAAACCCTGCTTGATTTCAGTGCCCTGTTTTCCTTGATACTCCTCAACCCTGAGGGCAACAGGGGCAGGACAAGAAAGGGAATAAAGTTTTGGATAGAGAGGTTCATCAGAAGCCCAGTAGGGGAACTTGGTTTCTAGGGGAATTGGTTTTAACATCATGAAATTTAACCACAGTTATACAAAGTTATTCAAATGTCTCAAACATATAGGGCAATCTAGAAGAGAGACACTATATATTTTTATAATATTCTTATGCTGTGCTTTAAGTCATTTGAAATGATATGCCTCTCAGACTTACTATAAAATCCAGCAAATGCTTAGTTAGCAGCTGTGTCCATCAAAGTTGAAATTTCCCAGTTTCTACTAACTTGTGGCATGACCTTAAGTTTAAGTAAATGTTTGTGTGTAAGTTTCCAGAAGTTAGCTGGCATAGAAACAACTCTGGACATAGAAAAGGGGGATTTTTATTCTAGGCTAAAAAACAGATTGTAGAGTTGGTCTTTTTGTTGTGGGTTGTACCCCCGCCCCCTCACTACTTCTTCAAATATTCTTGCTGTAGTTGTGAAACAAACATGCCTTTATACCTACCAGTTGAGTAATCTGATCCTCAGCCAAAAAAAAAAATGTAACTGGCTCCTAATAAGCAGGTATGATGTAAAGAATGTACCTAAAGGGTTACTCTACACATAGGTTACTCTACACATCAATGGGGTGGTTGTGTGAGTCCCATGAATTTTTCAATAAAGAAAACAACCAAGAGAAAAAGAAGTTTTTGCAGCAGAAACCTCTGACCAAGTTAGAAACAGATTAATTTGATACTGCATTCATCTGGGGAATTGTCTAGTCAAATCCAGTATATTCTTATTTCATGAGGACCTGCAAAGTATATCACTCAGGACATTCCTGCATAAAAAGCAACACAGGGCAGAAGGCAAGACCCTCTTCATGTGTCAAGAGACCACACAACCCCACAGACCAGCTGAATTGACATTAACCTCTATGTTTACTTGAGGTAAACTTTTAAAATGTAATTTCTCTTTCTAAGGTGTGTGAAATGTCTTCATTTTCTGACAGTTAGAAGTGACTCCTGAACCAAAATTATGACTTGTGAGTTGACAGAAACAGTTTGTAAATTGCTTTGGAGGTTTAAGAATCTGGTGAAACAGGGCAAGTGCCAAGAAACAGTATCTGGCAACAAAATTCCTTTCTTATCTTCAAAGATTTTAACCCTGAGAATCCACCAAACTACATTTAGAGACCTTTGGTTTATGGCTGACATAATGAATTAGCTGGGACCGAGCACAGTATGTAAAATTTTAAACAGTGTCAGTGTGGTGATATTGCGTTGGTGCGCATAAGCATTCTCTTTGTTTTATCAGATTAATTATATACTAACGTCCATCTGAAATACAGAACTGATTTCTTTTTCCTAAGTAGTTATTATCAGAGATTTCTGCTCCTGTTTCCACTGAAAGAAAACCAAAAGAAAAAGCAACAGATTTTCTTTTAGTGCCTCCTAATTGGAGAGCAACAGAAGATTTATGTTTACATGAATATCTGTGTTTTGTTTAGTGCCTCCTAATTGGAGAGCAGCAGAAAATTTATGTTTACATGAATATCTGTGTTACTTGGGAAAATGACATGTTTTCATTAACTAGAACCCCAAACTATGGAAACACAAAGAATTCATCATCAAAGAAAAAACTGTCGAGAGATATAACAAGCTCTGCTGCTTGCTACTTAATAATATTTAGTCTTCCTCCATTCCTAACTAAGGGATCCATATCTTGCTGAGATCTCTATCTATCAGAGAGGGTGGCTCTATTCCCAGCTCAAGATTAAATCTAACACTACAAACTTTTTAGACTGTGACTCAAGAGTAAGGAACAATATCATACGGCAACCCAGGACACATATGCATTCTATGTGATTTTATTTTATTTTTGAAACCTATTTCTGGAAAATTTTATAACTGTACAAATCACTTTTGTATCAAGATTCTATCTACATATTTTTTTTTAGAGCATCCATTTGAATCACCCGTCTATGTGATTTTACAGAAAATTAAAAAGAAAGCTTAAGAGAATATTTATTTTTATAGTGTGCATTATGCTTTGATATGCTTCTTCAATTATATTTCTTTTTCAAATGATAACTCTGACCCACTAAATGTGACTTCTGAACCCGCTAATAAGTCCTGAGGCAAATTTCAAAACACTGGTCTAAGCCTGTCATGTCAATCCTGCTCCTCTTGACAATGACTGGCTTTGGGCTTAGTGACCTACTCAAGTTCATGAGACAAGATGAAGTCTTCCAGGAACTTTTCTTGAAAAATTTCCTCACTCTCAGTGTGAATTAAGAGTGCATTAATTCCAAAAGTATGCATTATACTGAGTCCGTGGATTAGAAGAACTAAATATTGTTAAAATGTCAATTCTCTCCAAATTGATCTATAGCTTCAACACAGTCTTAAGTCTCAGAAAGATTTTTCTTCTTTTGTAAAGACTGAGAAGCTGACTGTAAAAGATAACAGACTCATACTACTTGATTTTAAGATTTACCATTATCAGTTCAGTCGCTCAGTCATGTCTGACTCTTTGCGACCCCATGAATCACAGCACACCAGGCCTCCCTGTCCATCACCAACTCCCGGAGTTTACTCAGACTCACGTCCATTGAGTCCGTGATGCCATCCAGCCATCTCATCCTCGGTCGTCCCCTTCTCCTCCTGCCCCCAATCCCTCCCAGCATCAGAGTCTTTTCCAATGAGTCAGCTCTTCGCATGAGGTGGCCAAAGTACTGGAGTTTCAGCTTTAGCATCATTTCTTCCAAAGAAATCCCAGGGTTGATTTCCTTCAGAATGGACTGGTTGGATCTCCTTGCAGTCCAAGGGACTCTCAAGAGTCTTCTCCAATACCACAGTTCAAAAGCATCAATTCCTCGGTGCTCAGTCTTCTTCACAGTTCAAATGTCACATCCATACATGACCACAGGAAAAACCGTAGCCTTGACTAGATGGACCTTTGTTGGCAAAGTAATGTCTCTGCTTTTGAATATGCTATCTAGGTTGGTCATAACTTTTCTCCAAGGAAAGCTACAGTAATCAAGAAAATTTGGTATTGGTGAAAGAACAGACACTCAGGCAAAGAGAATAGAGTTCAGAAACTAACCCACACAAACAAAGTCAACCAATTTTGACCAAGGGACACAGGCAATTCAAAAACGAAAAGACAGTGTTTTCAACAAATGGTGTTAAAAACTGGACATCCCTTAGCTACGGTAATCAAGAAAATTTGGTATTGGTGAAAGAATAGACACTCAGGCAAAGAGAATAGAGTTCAGAAACTAACCCACACAAACAAAGTCAACCAATTTTGACCAAGGGACACAGGCAATTCAAAAACGAAAAGACAGTGTTTTCAACAAATGGTGTTAAAAACTGGACATCCCTATGTTAAAAAAAGAAAGAACCTCAATCTGTGCCTCTCACTTTGTACAAAAAATAACTTAAAGTGGATCCCAAATATAAATGGGAAACTATAGAACTTTTTTTCACTCTCCTCTTTCACTTTCATCAAGAGGCTCTTTAGTTCTTCTTCACTTTCTGCCATAAGGGTGGTGTCATCTACATATCCGAGGTTATTGATATTTCTCCAGCAATCTTGTTTCCAGCTAGTGCTTTATCTAGTCCAGTGTTTCTCATGATGTCTTCTGCATATAAGTTAAATAAGCAAGGTGACAACATACAGCCTTAAAGTACACCTTTCCTAAGATGATGGCATCCGGTCCTGTCACTTCATGGGAAATAGACGGGGAAACAGTGTCAGACTTTATTTTTCTGGGCTCCAAAATCACTGCAGATGGTGACTGCAGCCATGAAATTAAAAGACGCTTACTCCTTGGAAGAAAAGTTATGACCAACCTAGATAGCATATTAAAAAGCTGAAACATTACTTTGCCAACAAAGGTCCGTCTAGTCAAGGCTGTGGTTTTTCCAGTAGTCATGTATGGATGTGAGAATTGGACTGTGAAGAAGGCTGAGCGCCAAAGAATTGATGCTTTTGAACTGTGGTGTTGGAGAAGACTCTTGAGAGTCCCTTGAACTGCAAGGAGATCCAACCAATCCATCCCAAAGGAAATCAGTCTTGAATATTCATNGTTTTTCCAGTAGTCATGTATGGATGTGAGAATTGGACTGTGAAGAAGGCTGAGCGCCAAAGAATTGATGCTTTTGAACTGTGGTGTTGGAGAAGACTCTTGAGAGTCCCTTGAACTGCAAGGAGATCCAACCAATCCATCCCAAAGGAGATCAGTCCTGAGTGCTCAGTCCTCATTGTTGGAAGGACTGATGCTGAAGCTGAAACTCCAATACTTTGGCCACCTGATGCGAAGGGATGACCCACTGGAAAAGACCCTGATGTGGGAAAGATTGAGGACAGGAGGAGAAGGGACGACAGAAGATGAGATGGTTGGATGCCATCACTGACTCAATGGACATGAGTTTGGGTGGACTCCGGAAGTTGGTGATGGACAGGGAGGCCTGGCGTGCTGTGGTCCATGGGGTCACATAGAGTCAGACATGACTGAGCAGCTGAACTGACTAACTGATAGAACTTTTGGAACGTAGAAAAATATCTTTGTAAGCCTGGGTTATACAAAGACTTGTTAGATATGACACTAAAACTATAATCGTTGAAAGAGAAAATCGGTAAATTGGACTTCATCACAATTAAAATCTTTTGCTTCACAAAACAGAGCAGTAGAAGAATGCAAAGACAATCCACAGGCTTTGGAGGATACACTGGCAAAACATACACAAGAAAGAACTTCTAGCTAGAATATATAAAGAACTCTCAAAACTCAATAGTAAGAATAAAAACATAACAATGTGGACAAAAGATTTAAACAGAATCTTCACTACAGAGGATATACAGATGGCAAATAAGCACATGAAAAGTTTAAAAATCATTATGCTTTCAGTTCAGTTCAGTCGCTCAGTTGCGTCCGACTCTTTGCGACCCTATGAATTGCAGCACGCCAGGCCTCCCTGTCCATCATCATCTCCCGGAGTTCACTAAGACTCATGTCCATTGAGTTGGTGATGCCATCCAGCCATCTCATCCTCTGTCGTCCCCTTTTCCTCCTGTCACACACACACACACACAGAAGTGGGGGTTAATGAAAGTGTTCTGTATCTTGACTGAGGGAGTGATGACGTGAGTATGTGTTTGTCAAAACTCAAAGAACTGCATGATAAATAGTGAATTTTATGTAAATTTAAATATTTTGAAAGAAACACAAAGGAAGACATGGTTTCATTTCGCTCAGTGGAGGCTAGATGTGACTTGTGGAAGTAGGACAGCCATTTTGTTACCATGGCTGAGCCAGAATGAAGATAAAACTGACACATGCAGGTGGGAGATGGAAAAAATGAAAGAAGTCGGGTATTCCAAGATGTTATTGAGCTAACTGTTTATCCAAACCTGAAACCAACCCACCTTGAATCTTATTATATAAAATAAGGATAATTTTCTTTGCTTAATCCATTTTGAACTGGGTTCTCTGTTATTTGAAGCCAAAAATATCCTGCACAGAAAGTCTCAATAACTTTGTTTCAAATCTTGCATCATCTCCATCATTAAAAAAATAGAGTTTAGGAATCTTTTGAATGTTTTGAGTAATTTGAGACAACGTTCCAGATGGAGGTAGGAGATAGATGGGCCCCAGGCTGAGCAACTGGAATTTGTTCCCTGTGGACAGATACTACGGAATAGCAGGAGAGAGGAGGCTGGGCCCTGCCCAGATAAGAGATAGAGAGACCACAAATTCCTCATTCTAGAAGTCAAGGAGACATTCCTGACTCCACATGTGCAGAAAGGCTTCTTGGAGGACAAAAAGGGAGGGGGCGCCACCCCATACTAAGTGCTATCAATACCCATTCTAGCAATGGGTATTTCTAGAATCCATCTTGGCTAAGAAATACGCGCATACACATGGGAAGACCTTGAGATATACCAAATACAGACTCAATCAGTCAGTCAGTTCAGTCACTCAGTCGTGTCTGACTCTTTGTGACCCCATGAATCGCAGCATGCCAGACCTCCCTGTCCATCACCAACTCCCGGAGTTCACTCAACCTCATGTGCATCAAGCTGGAGATGCCATCCAGCCATCTCATCCTCTGTCGTCCCCGTCTCCTCCTGCCCCCAATCCCTCTGAGCATCAGGGTCTTTTCCAGTGAGTCAACTCTTCGCATGACATGGCCAAAGTACTGGAGTTTCAGCTTCAGCATCATTCCTTCCAGTGAACATCCAGGGCTGATCTCCTTTAGGATGGACTGGTTGGATCTCCTAGCGGTCCAAGGGACTCTCAAGAGTCGAATGCAGTACTTGGATGCAATCTCAAAAACGACAGAATGATCTCTGTTTGTTTCCAAGGCAAACCATTCAATATCACAGTGACCCAAGCTTATGTCCCAAACAGTAACGCTGAAGAAGCTAAAGTTAAACGGTTCTATGAAGACCTACAAGACCTTTTAGAACTAACACCCAAAAAAGATGTCCTTTTCATTATAGGGGACTGGAATGCAAAAATATAAAGTCAAGAAACACATGGAGTAACAGGCAAATTTGGCCTTGGAATATGGAATGGAGCAGGGCAAGAATAGAGTTTTGCCAAGAGAACACATGCAAATACCCTCTTCTAACAACACAAGAGAAGACTCTACACATGGACATCACCAGATGGTCAACACTGAAATCAGATTGATTATATTCTTTGCAGCCAAAGATGGAGAAGCTCTATACAGTCAGCAACTGTGGCTCAGATCATGAACTCCTTGTTGCCAAATTCAGACTTAAAATGAATAAAGTAGGGAAAACCACTAGACCATTCAGGTATGACCTAAAACAAAGACTCAGAACCAGGCAAAGCAAGATGACTGGCCAAAGGAAATCTGGAATAAATACTCTCTAAAAGTGATTCAACCTATGAGTGTGTGACTCTGAGCCTGTCTGTGTGTCTATCCATACATATTGTTTTTCCTCCTAATAAACACTTCACTTGTTTCTCTACTTTCTGTCTCTATGTGAAAATTTATTTCTACACAGATGATGGGCAGAGTCTTGTCACTGGCCACTAGTCCCTGGAGGTCTAGTGACTAGGATTCCATGCTCTCACTGCCAAGGCCTGATCTCTATTCCTGACCGGGAACCGGAACCCTGCTTCAAGCTTCTGCAGGCCAAGCCACCCTTGTATATTGCCATTTCTACAAGGAACAAAACACATGAGCTTTCACAGTTATATCTCCTCAACTTAAAGAATTCTTTTTTTTAATACATAAATTTATTTTAATTGGAGGTTAACTACTTTACAATATTGTATTGTTTTTGCCATACATCAACATGAATCTGCCACAGGTATACACGTGTTCCCTATCCTGAACCCCCCTCCCTCCTTCCTCCCCGTACCATCCCTCTGGGTCATCCCAGTGCACCGGCCCCAAGCATCCAGTATCATGCATAGAACCTGGACTGGCGATTTGTTTCATATATGATATTATACATGTTTCAATGCCATTCTCCCAAATCATCCCACCCTATACAGAATTCTTAAATCATGTTCTTTATTTAGCATTGTATAAAAGACTATCCTGTGACTTCTGAAAAGGAAAGTGAGTGAAATATGTGTTGGGATTGGCTGGTGCCACAGACTGGAAGGAGGAAGTCAACCCTGACCCATGGTTATCTATTTCTCTTCACAAGTACCTCAAGCACCTTAACTCTTTTTCACCATAGTTAAAGTACACTCATCATGATTAAAAAAGAAAAAAAAGAATGTAACATATGAATTTAAGAATGAATAATTCTGGAACCAAAGAGAAAATAAATTTCAGTATATTTCCTTGGCATATCCTTAATGTCAGACACTATGAGTTGTAGTAATCAACAATGGCAGTGAGCCGGACAGGACAAATAGAAATTAAACAGGTAATTCCAAATGTGATAAGTGTTATAAACAAAAGCAAGGACAGGACGTTGTGGGAACATATAACAAAAGTATGGAAATCACCTTGAACATCCCAAGAATGCCCCAGGAAGGTACACTCAGGCTGAGATCTGAGGAAGGAATCATCCAGGCCAAAGGTGGGAGTTTATGTACTCATGAACTTAATTTTAAAATGTAAATAGAGTGAGAAGTGAAAAAATAGAGGGAAGGCTACTTTGGTCCAAGTGACCCATAATAACCATGACTAGGATGAAGCAAGGACGTTTTGACATGGCTCTTTTCATTTAGGGAGTATTTTGAAACTGGGCTTCCCTGGTGGCTCAGGGTAAAGCGTCTGCCTGCAATGCAGGAGACGTGGGTTTGATCCCTGGGTCAGAAGATTCCCTGGAGAAGGAAATGGCAACCCACTCCAGTACTCTTGCCTGGAAAATCCCATGGACAGAGAAGCTTGGTAGACTACAGTCACAAAGAGTCGGACACAACTGAGCGACTTCACTTCTTTCACTTTGAAACTGGAGCTTTGGAAAAAGGTATCTTGATTTTAAAATCACTCTTCTTATTACCAGGTATGTGTCCAATAGAACATCTTTACCTAATTCTTTGGTTCTTAGTGAGGGAGTTTTGTCCCCCAGGGGACAGGTGGCAAAATCTGGAGGCATTCTGGTTGTTACAGCTGGAGGTGGGGAGTTCTACCAGCATCTGGTGAGCAGAGGCCAGGGCTGTTGCGCCCTGTCCCACAATGCAGTTGGCAGCCCCCACCACAAAAAATTATCCAGTCCCAAAGGTCATTTGTGCTGAAGTTGAGAAATCCATCTCTAAGTGCCTTCCCTTGCATAATTTTTCACTTAGGAACTGAAATGCTTATTTCCCACCTTATTATGTTCTGTGTTGTTTGGATTATTTATGAATGAACATACAGTACTTTCAAAGAATAGTTTGAATTTTTTTTTAATCTAATAGAGTCGAAAATCAGCTTCTTTCTAAAAGTAGTTTGTTTGTAACCCAGTAATCCTGCTCTTTGGCATTTATCTGTGGAAAACCACAATTCAAAAAGATACATGTACCTCAGTGCTCACTGCAGCACTATTTACAATAGCCTGGACATGGAAGCAACCTAAACGTCTATCAACAAAGGAATGGACAAAAAATATATGCTACATATATACAATGGAATATTAGCCATAAAAAAGAAACAAATAATGTCATTTGCAGCAGTGTGGATGGACCTAGAGATTGTCTTACTGAGGGAAGTAAGTCAGACACAGAAAACAGATATCATACAATATCACTCATATGTGGAATCTAAAAAAAAAAAAAAGGTAAACATGAACTTACTTATAAAACTTAAGTAAAGTCACAGATATAGAAAACAAACTTATTGTTACCAAGGGATAAAGGCATGATGGGACAAATTGGGAGATTGGGATTGACATATGCATACTATTTAAAATAGATAACTAATAAGAACCTGCTGTATTACATGGGGAACTCTGCTTAATACTCTATAACGGTTTAAATGGGAAAGAGTCTTAAAAAAAAAGTGGATATATGTATACCTCATTCAATTTGCTATATACCTGAAACTAATACAACATTGTAAATCAACTATATACTCCAATAAAATTTTTTAAAGGTTATTTTTCCCTCAAAACAATTATTTATAAAAGCCTATAAACAATTTTAATGTATAGACATTTAATAGCTAAAAGAAAATCATAAGAAATTTAGTTGAACATTCTTTTTTTTCTTATCAGAATGTTATCATTTTTAGCCATAATTTCCTTCTCTCCTTTTTACCCCCGAAACATTTCTCTGCAGAGCTGAGTATACATCTGATATGCATTATAAGTAAGGCTGCAATAAAAAGTACACATACTTTTATGTATGTGTACATGCATACTAATAGAAAGTGAATTGCCATTGTTAAGGACACATATGATTATTTAATTGATGTGCAGTCCATGAAGCTAAAGTGAATTCTCAAAGTCATCACTGGGCTTGACAGTCTTTTCTGAGCCAGGCAGTGTGGTGACCCTGCTCTCCTCTACTTGTGATCTTTCCGTGGGTGTTTACTGCCCTCCCATCCTTCACCCCAGTTCAGTCACATCATGTGAGGTGGGGTCAGTGATGGAAAAAGTCCCTGTGACAGAGGAAGACTGACTCATCTCCTACATGATAATGAATGACTGTTTTAGTTATTTATTAGACTGCATCAATTCATAACAAAATCATAATAACCTCATCAACACAGAGTAAGAACTCAAAATAGGATACAGGAATGAGCATGAAGAGACTCTCATTATTCAAATCTAGGATAATTTGAGCATAAAAATAAAAACCTGTGTGTAATAGAACCTATAAGCTCATAAAGATACTTTATTAAAAACTTAAATGGACTACCAGAGGGGAAATTGAAAGCTCTTCTTTACAGAAAAAAATGCCAACTAGAAGTGGCAAGAATACACAGAAGAACTATACAAAAAAGGTCTTAATGACCCAGATAACCACAATTGTGTTGTTGCTTACCTAAAGCCAGACACTCAGGAGTATGAAGTCAAGTGGGCCTGAGGAAGCATTACTATGAACAAAGCTAGTGGAGGTGATGGAATTCCAGCTGAGCTATTTCAAATCCTAAAAGATGATGCTGTGAAAGTGCTGCACTCCATATGCCAGCAAATTTGGAAAACAACGATCATAGGACTGGAAAAGGTCAGTTTTCATTTCAATCCCAAAGAAAGGCAACGCCAAAGAATGTGCAAACTATCATACAATTGCCCTCATTTCACATGCTAGCAAGGTAATGCTCAAAATCCTTCAAGTTAGGCTTCAATAGTACATGAATCGAGAACTTCCACACGTACAAGCTAGATTTTGAAAAGGCAAAGGAACCAGAGATCAAACTGCCAACAAATGCTGGATCACAGAAAAAGCTAGGGAATTTCAGGAAGACATCTACTTTGGCTTCATTGACTACACACACTAAAGCCTTTGACTGTTTGAATCACAACAAACTGTGGAAAATTCTCAGAGAGACAGGCATACCAGACCACCTTACCTGCCTCCTGAGAAACCTGTATGCAGATCAAGAAGCAACAGTTAGAACCAGAGATGGAACAATGGACTGGCTCTAAACTGAGAAAGGGATTCAGCAAGGTTGTATTTCTGCTTATTTAACTTCTATGCAGAGTATATCACGTGAAATGCCAGGCTGGATGAATCATAAGCTAGAACCAAGACTGCCAGGAGAAATAACAACTTCAGATATGCAGATGATACCACTCTAATGGCAGAAAGCAAAGAGGAACTAAAGAGCCTCTTGATGTGAGAGAAGAGGTGAGTGAAAAAGCTGGCTTAAACTCAACATTCAAAAACTAAGATCATGGCATCTGGTCACATCACTTCAAGGTAAATAGAAAGGGAAAAAGTGTCATCAGTGACAGATTTTATTTTCTTGGGCTCCAAACTCACTGTGGCTGCTGAGTGCAGCCACAAAATTAAAAGATGCTTGCTCCTTGGGAGAAAAGCTACGACAAACCTAGACAGCATATTAAAAAGCAGAGACATCACTTTGCTGACAAAGGCTTGAATAGTGAAACTATGGTTTTTCCAGGAGTCATGCATGAATGTGAGACTTGGGCCATAAAAATGCTGAGTGCTGAAGAATTGATGCTTTCAAATTGTGGTGCTGGAGAAGACTCTTGAGAGTCCCTTGGACTGCAAGGAGATCAAACTAGTCAGCCCTAAAGGAAATCAGTCCTGAATATTCATTGGAAGGACTGATGCTGAAGCTCCAATACTTTGGCCATCTGATGCAAAGAGCTGACTCATTGCAAAAGACCCTGGAGCTGGGAAAGATTGAGGGCAGGAGGAGAAGTGGGTGACAGAGGATGAGATGGTTGGCTGGCATCATTGACTCGGTGGACATGAGTTTGAGCAAACTCTGGGAGATGGTGAAGAACAGGGAAGCCTGATGTGCTGCAGTCCATGGGGTCACAAAGAGTCAGACATGACTAAGCAACTGAACAACGATAAATGTAGATGACATTATTGAATTAGAAAATAACCATTTGGGAACTTTCCTGGTGGTCCAGTAGCTAGGACTCCGCACTTGCAAGGCAGGGGGTCAGGGCTCAATCCCTGGTCAAGGAACTGGATCCCAAATGCCACAACTAAGACTCAGTGCAGCCAAATATATTAATTAATTTGAAAGAAGTATCAGAAAATAACCATTTTGCAATAGCTGACATAGCCAATAGTCATTAAATGTTAAAACTTCTTCATGAAAAGATTTTGGGAAATTAAATATTCAGAATTTCACACAAAATATTACCTAATTACAAAGGCTAAAATATCTTTATAATGGAGAAATGTGGCATATATTACCAAGTTTGTTATCAGTAATGATGAAACAAAGTGATATTATGTGTCTCATGATATAATATATTGAGGACACAAAATGACCTATATAGCTGTTATATAATAAAGAATTTGTCTGGTCTTTATCCCTGGTTCCTGATACAGAATTTCTAAAACTCTTGAAATTTCCTGAGTGAAAGAAATACCTTTGTTTCCTATTTAGCCCCTTGGATCACACCTGAGTTTATGTTAAGAAAGTGACTCATGTGGGTGCCCAGCTTGAGGATGAGAGCTGGTTACCAATCACAAGATTAGAAGGTCGGGTCTTTGTGCCCGCCCAGTTTCTGGAGAAGGGGTAGGGGCTGGAGACAAGTTCAACCACATGGCCAATGACTCAACCAATCACGTTAATACAATAAAACCCTAGACACTGTAGCTCAGTGGACCTTCTTGGTTGGTGAACACATGTTCCAGGAAGATGATATGTTCTCATTCCATAGGAACAGGACACAGAAACTCTGCTCTGCCAGACCTCAGCCTATATGTCTTCTCATTGACTGTTCCCAGGATGTACTCTTTATAATAAAATAATCAGTATAGCGAAGGGAAGCAGAACCTTGTTGCTGTTTCAGTCATGTCCGACTCTTTGCAATCCCATGGACTGTAGCCCACCAGGCTCCTCTGTCCATGGAGTTTTCCAGGCAAGAATACTGGAGTGGGTTACCATTCCCTTCTCCAGGGGATCTTCCCAACCGGCTGAGCCAGCAGGGAAGTGCCACCCAAAAATATATTCATTTAGCATTAGAATTATGTTGAGATGGTCTTAAAAAAAAAAAAATAGCAGACATGAGAGAAACTCTGAAAACCAAATAGATGTTTCCTTTTGTAAGAGACACGTACAATTATGAGGGAAACTTCCACATGTAAGGGTGTCTCCCTCTCTGTACCAGGAAGAGGATGACTAAAACTCTAGAAATTCTTATCAGTGGAGAAGGCATGGACTTAAATCTGCAATAACAACATACCCTTGTTTACTATGCTTTGCCTGGTAAGCTTCCATGACTGGTGTCCCCATGCCCTCAAATGTCTAGTTTTGTCTTTAACTGGAGATGGTATTTCAGGTGGTACCTTGGGCCATTTGGGGGAGTTAGTTTTCCTGGATCTCTCTCATGTATACAGGAGGTATACACATTATTAAACTTTTATTTTTCTCTTGCTAACCTGTCTTTTAGCCAAGAACCTAGAAGAGTAGAGGGAAATGTATTTCTCCTCCTCAGCAATAGCATTTTTATGAATTCTGTGAGTCATTCTAATACATTACTGAACTCAAGGCAGGATGTAATTAGAACCTCTGAATTTGCAGCTTGTCAGTGGATGGGTAGCCTGGGGATCCCCTGAACTTAGAGCTGACATCAGAAGATTGTGGGATCTGTGCTGACTCCAGGTATTAGTACCAGAACTGAGCTGCAGTATCCTAGGTGGTGTTGAAATAACAGTCTTCCTACCAGAAAGACTCAACTTGAATCCAAACACAAGGAAATAAACAGCCAAACCAAACCAACAAATAAATACTCTGTAAAACAACTGGCCAGGGCTCTTCAGAAGCAACAATGTTAAGAAAGACTCACATACACAGGAAAAATAGGTATGTGTTCTAGATTCAAGGATATTGAGGAAACAATGATCAAATACAACGTGATCTTGGATCCTGAATTTTTAAAAAAAACACACACACAACAGTTTGTGTGCCTTGAAAAGAAACGACCTTTGTTTATGGGGTACATGGAGAAAATTTTACCAGTGACTTGTCATCATGACTGTAACTGAATCTCAGATGATTCAGCAAAAAAATCAAACTAGTGTACACTGAGAGAGAGAGAGAGGAAAATCAAAGAAAATGTTAAATGAAGAATCTATTTTTGTCACGTCATGTTACTTTTCAGTTTCCTTAAATTCTCTCTAGAATAATATTATATATAAATAAATATTTGAGATTTTAAAAAATACAAACAAATGGCGAATCTAGGTGAATGGCTATTCACTGTCCTATTCTTTTGAAGTGATTAAAACAAAGCTGGGGAAAACCAACGGCAACAAGTGGACTGTCTTCAAATGTTCCCTTCACCAAAAGGCTGTGTCAAGCACAACACTGCGAATGTACTCGATGCCACTGAATTGTATATTTTAAAAATGATTAGAATGGTACATTTTATGTTATGTATACTTTACAATTTTTATTAAAATATTATGTCAAAATATCTGCCTCAGGTCTTGGCCTCCCCCCATGGGGGAGCAGCAAGGCTGGGCGAAGGTGTCCTATCTGCCTGACACAGGGGGGCCAGGAAAGGAGGCCGGAAGGGAGGCAAGAGTCAGGTCAGGCTGGGCCTCCTCAGGGTGACGTGAAACCCTCAGAGGTTTCAGCCAGCTGACTCTTGGGATGCGGACCCAGCTTCCCAAGACACCTCCGTCCAGCCTAGCTGCAGTACACCCAGCATCCCTTCCCTCCATGGCCTGGTACGGGGACCCTGCCCCCTCCCCCCTCCCCTGGACTGCTGGGCATCTGGCCAGGAGAAGTTTGCTGGGCCAGTTCTAACCCAAGGAACACAGGGGTCTCGGATGTTTGTATTTTGTCTCTATTTTTAATGGGAAAGTGAGTGAAGTAACAATGTGGGCACAGCTCCAGACAATGTGCCATGGGCTTGGCAGCTCCTGGAAGCAGCCTGCTGAAGGTCAAATCCAGAGCTGTTCTGTGTGAAGGTGGGTCCCACGGCCTCAGCTGGGGCCGCCCTTAGCCTGAGCACACAGCCTGGAAGAGGGAATGTGATCAAAAATACTGTCCCCGAACATTGCTCTTTTCACTGCTTTCAGTTCAGTTCAGTCGCTCAGTCGTGTCCAACTCTTTGCCACCCCATGAATCACAGCACGCCAGGCCTCCCTGTCCATCACCATATCCTGGAGTTCACTCAGACTCATGTCCATTGAGTCAGTGATACCACCCAGCCATCTCATCCTCGGTCATCCCCTTCTCCTCCTGCCCCCAATCCCTCCCAGCATCAGAGTCTTTTCCAATGAGTCAGCTCTTCACATGAGGTGGCCAAAGTACTGGAGTTTCAGCTTTAGCATCATTCCTTCCAAAGAAATCCCAGGGCTGATCTCCTTCACAATGGACTGGTTGGATCTCCTTGCAGTCCAAGAGATTCTCAAGAGTCTTCTCCAACACCACAGTTCAAAAGCATCAATTCTTCAGCACTCAGCCTTCTTCACAGTCCAACTCACATCCATACATGACCACAGGAAAAACTATAGTCTTGACTAGGCGGACCTTAGTCGGCAAAGTAATGTCTCTGCTTTTGATATACTATCTAGGTTGGTCATAACTTTTGGAGTTTCAGCTTTAGCATCATTCCTTCCAAAGAAATCCCAGGGCTGCTCTCCTTCAGAGTGGACTGGCTGGATCTCCTTGCTGTAAGATGAATAAGACAATGAGGTTCTGAGAGGGTAAGTAACAAACCCTAAACCACACAGGTAGAAAGTAACAAAGCCAAGAGCTGCCTCCAAAGCCTGGGCCTTATCCACTATGACACCATGCTCGGTCTGGCGGCAGGAGCGGGTCAACACGAGACATCTCTATCTCAGTTGAAGGATGCCATCAATGGCCATCACCCTAGGATCATGGGACCTTGGGACTAAGAGGGTTCACTGAAAGAACAAGAACTGATTTGTTCTGGGTCAGGTCCTGGACTGTGAGGGACTCAGGGCCTAGTGGAGAGGAGACAAGTTAACGGACAACTAGACCCAATGTATGAGCACTGAGACGGGCTTGGTCCACTAGGAAACATCTAAGCTGAATGCCCTGGTTGGGTGACAGGTAGATACAGGCCAACGGTCTAGGATACTCCCTAAACATCTGCCCCCTCCATGTAAGTGCAACTGCATCCTCCTATCCCTCTGGGCTTGAGGGCATGAGGGAGAAGAGAAACAGATGAGAATATAGAGGGACTGGGCTCTCAAACCCTGGGGACAGCCGTCTATTGGGGTATCAGAAGAGGATGAGGGATTCTCACACCAGATAAAGAAGGGGAGACTGCGTAAGTGGGTACCAAACTTTGCATATCCAAGGAGCCCCTTTTCCTGCATGAAACTGCAGGTGGTTCCCAAAGGGCAGGTTCTGTGGGTCCCTTGGCCACCCCTGTACCTGTGCCCTGCTGGTCTCCTCACCCAGCCGACTATTCCTCCTAGCCTCGATGTGAACCCCTATGTGGACTTTTCCACCAGCTTTTGGGTCTTCATATTCAAGTCTACGAGACAGAAAAAACGGAGCAGGGAAGCGGAGTCCCTTCTTCTCCCTCCCTTCAGGACACTTTCCTGACGCTGGTCCTAACCCAGTCCTCTCCCCTCTAGAGAAACCTGGGATAATACATAAAAATATAACACAATGCAAAACAATGGAATTGCGTACAGCCACCAATGGCCTCCAACGTGTTTTCCTACGAGGCTACACTGCATTCCTGTTTCCACTCAGTAGTGGTGGAAAGTAAGATTCAGTGTGTAAAGTAACCTGTTCCATCCAGCTGAGAATGAAGTCTGATGGCAGAGTCTGAGGTCTTAACAAGCATGCACATTTCTACCACCAGAGATAAAGATTTGGGCATATTTCTTCCCAGGTCCTTTTTCTATACATTAGTTTATGAAATTAAGATCACATTGTATATATGATCTTTTTCACTTGTGTTACATGGTGAATGAGTCCCTATTTCATTAAAAATTCTTTGAGAACAATTTTTGAAGGATCTTCAGTAGTCCACTTATTTAATCATGCCTCTGATAAGCACTGATGTTATTTTCAATATTATTTGAATCACCACACTGCTAAACATCCGAATACATAAATCTTCAGGGAATGTTGCTTTTAAATCTTAGGAGGGGGTGTGTCCATTTAGAGACTGTTTCTCAAGGTGTGGTCATTCCAGACCACCCATGTCACCTCGTCCAAGGTTGCTTATTAAAAATGCACATCATTCGTTAGGGGATGATAATGATGATGATGATAAATATAATACTAACAGGTAACTATCCAGTACCTTATGTCCTAGGCACTGCTCTAAACCCTTTACAGGAAATAACCCACAGTAGGTACTATTCTTACCCTCATTTTACAGATGGAAAACCTGAGGCACAAAGAAGTCAAGTCACTTACGGAGGTCATACACTCAGCCAGTCACTAGCAGGGCCAGGGCAAACTGACGCCTGACTTCCAAGCCCAAACTCTGAAACTTCTACCCAGAAGCCTTTCATCTTCTTGTGTATATGTGCCATGGAGCTCCTTGGCAATCTGATGGTATCTACGGTCCCCTTCTCAAAATAACTTAAAAATGAATAAAGCACGTAACATTCCAAATGAAACTAATACTGAATAAAAATATTTCAAAAGATAATGAATAGACACACACTTTATTAATGCAATATGTAACAAAATCCAGCAGTAGGTCAAAGAGCATCATGATTCTGAAGCAGGGTAAGTGTAAACAATCTACTGGGTCCATGCAACAACTGTAAAGTGATGTGGGAATACCTGTGAATTTCCACCTGTGACAGAGTCACAGGCATTAGTAAATATCCAAGGGTCGCTGTCTTCATAAAGGAAACCAATGCTAAATTGCTATTGGAGGTTATTGATGATAAAGATGTACTCCTCCCCCTTGAAGTTCAAGGACCCTCCAAATTCTACCCATATTAAGAACTCTGCTAGCTGGCTCTCCTTGTCTGGGAACACTCATCTCCTGTGGACCCCAGCTCAGGATGCCGCCTCTCTGTCCTAGCAGGGCATGGGCAAGCCAGGCCTCGGCCCCTTGTCCTGTCCCCACGGCCCTATAGCAGGCCCCACCACAGCCCTTACGCCATAGTGACACGGTCTAAACAGATGGTGACCTCTGTGAGGACAAACGCTGCCTGGTCATCTCAGCCTCTCTTTGGCTTGGGGCCAGGCCTGGCCCAGGGCAGACAATAAACCACATCTGTACAACGGACTGGCAGCCAAGGATGGCCCAACGCCACCGGCTGCTGATTCACACCTTGGCTGGGAAGGAGGAAATGGTGACGACACTGTGTGGGTTTCTGGCTTTCTTTGTCAGTGGAGCAGGGAGGGGGGTCCTGCAATTCTGCCTAATTAAGCAGAACAGAAAATCCTATCCTTATGTACTTTAAAGGTAAGTCTGAAGGGTGGAGGTGGTGGCGAGCTGAGTGTACCATTCTTTCCATTCAATGACAGGCAGCAGAGACGAGTGTGATTCTGGGCGAAGTACTACATCTAAGCCTCAGTTTCCACCTTTGTGAAATGGGCTAGTAACAGTGCCTGTGTAGCAGACATCTATTGTTTCCACCTATTCGGGTGCCATGCCCTACTTCTTCCAGCAACACAGCACCCTAAGTCCTCTACAGTGACTACTGGCAATTCCAGTGGGCTGGTCTATCACAGCTCCTCACCCTTGCCTAACCAAAGGAGAGTCAGGAGATCCGGCTGGGCCAATCAGTTTCTCTCTCCCTGGAACTGGACTCATGAGTGGCCACAGGGACTGAGGGATGGAGCAGGTGCCTGTTTCTCGTGATGCTCTGACGCCCGTTGGCAGTTTCAACTCCCTGGATGGCCCCAGCTGGCCAGGTCCTTTCTGTGACTGGGGGCTAAGCCAGTTCTGCCAGAGCCATTTATCCAGTACATTTCCTCTGGCTTAAGTCAGCTAGGCTCATTTCTGTCACTTGCTACCCAAGAGTCCTGAGTAATACTCCTTATCTCACAGAACTGCTGCTCAGATTCTGTGACATAAGGTGTGAAAAGCTCTTGAGCATATAATAAGCACTGGAGTAAATGAAAGCTGTTCAATAATAATTACAATAAATGATTATTACGTCTTGAGAACCAAACAAATCCGGAGTTATTTAATCCCTCCCAAACTTCAGAATTCCTACTGGCTTTCATGGTGTTGGTGGTGGTGGTTTAGTTGCTAAGTCATGATGGATACATGGGACATGTGACCCCATGGAGCCTGCCAGGCTCCTCTGTCCATGGGATTCTCCAGGCAAGAATACTGGAGTGGGTTGCATCCCCGTCTCCAGGGGATCTTCCTCACCCAAGGATTGAACCCATGCCTCCTGCGCCGCAGGTGGATTCTTTACTGCTGAGCCACCAGGGAAGTCCTGCTGGCTTTCACAGACCCTCTACTGTTTCCCATCCCTCCCTCCCTCTCTGACTTCATCTCTCCTGTCTGCACACAGTCCTCCTGTGGACAGGTGTTCTCTCCCTCTAGCCTCCCAGGTTTGTTCTGTGTCTGCCCCTTCCTTTCTCCCGTGAAAGGTGTGCCCCCAACCCATCAAACTGGGGGAGTGTTCTTGAGTCCCAGCTCCTCCTGACCTCTCCAGCAACTTTCATTTGGGACATCTCTGATTCTGAGCACTGGCTGGGTGTGTGTGGGCAGGGGGGAGTGACAGGAGGGGGGCAAGGCCTTCTTGAAGGTAGAGTCTATGTTTATTTATTTAGGCTGCACCATGTGGCTTGTGGGAATTTAGTTCCCCAGCCAGGGATTGAACTCAGGCCCATCAGCAGCAGTAGGGTGGAGCCTTAACCATTGGGGCTTCCCTGGTGGGTCAGAGGGTAAAGCATCTGCCTACAATGCAGGAGATGTGGGTTCAACCCCTGGGTCGGGAAGATCCCCTGGAGAAGGGAATGGCAACCCACTCCAGTACTCTTGCCTGGAAAATCCNAGCAGCAGTAGGGTGGAGCCTTAACCATTGGGGCTTCCCTGGTGGGTCAGAGGGTAAAGCATCTGCCTACAATGCAGGAGATGTGGGTTCAACCCCTGGGTCGGGAAGATCCCCTGGAGAAGGGAATGGCAACCCACTCCAGTACTCTTGCCTGGAAAATCCCATGGACTGAGAAGTCTGGTAGACTACAGTCCATGGGGTCGCAAAGAGTTGGACACGACGGAGCAACTTCGCTTTAACCATTGGACTGTCAGGGAGTTCCCTTTGCTTTTATTCTTTTGTGGGTTTTGGCCCAGTCAGAAGCCCCCAGACCCTTGGGGCCCCCAGCCACCCATCAAGCTCCATCTCCATCACTCAAACCTCTCCTGCTTTTTTCAAACATGCCAGATGCCAGGGCTGCCGCTTCCTTGGCCTCTGTTCTCTCTGCCTGAAGCCCCTTTACCCTTCACCACTCGGCAGCATCTCTCCTAGGCGTGTGAGCAGCCTTGGGTACAGTGCTGCCTTCTCCAAGTCCAGCATCCCAGAATCCAAGCGCACAGGCCCCTGCTCATTCCTCAGTGCCAGACTAGTCCTAAACTGCCATCCATCTATCTCTTAGAATACTGGCCTCCCTGAGGTCTGAATCCCCGCTTTGCACAACTGGGTATCATCTCTTTGCTCAGAAGTGCCTGGCCCTTGAAGGGATTTACCTGTGTTCAGTGAATTCTTAAGAACTGTCAGGATCACAAAGTATGAGCGTTTCTTGGTAGCTGTCTTATTGAAAGTAGTTTTAGCAGTCTTGCCAAATCAAGCACAGGATGCCCAGGGAAATTTGAATTTCAAATAAATAATGAATGATTTTTTAGTATAAGTATGTCCCAAATTTTGTATGTTTATCTGAAATTTAAACTTCCCTGGGCATCCTGTATTTTCTTTGGTAAATTTGGCAGCCCTAAGCTCTGGGACGGCTGGAGAGAGGCCTGCAAAAGCTGGCAGGAGAGCTCTGCCTCCCCACCCACTAAACACACACACACACAGAGTAGATGTACCTCTGGTCCCTTGTCCCTTCGATACATGAAAAGGTCCCTAGGCTTGGGTTCATCGCCTGCCTGCAGGTCTGCACCTGGGCCAGCAAGTATGAGGAGAGAACACCAGTAGTTTGGAAAATGGGACAAAAGGAGGCTGGTTTCCAGCAAAGCTCGGGCCTGCGGGCTCCTGTTAGAGTCCCTGAGGCGCTGCACCAGCCTCTCTCCACAGGCCGACTGGTGGGAGACCCCAGGCCTCCCGTCTAGTGCATCAGCCAGTCCCCACAAACCAGCAGAGGGCAGGGATACCAGCTCCACCCTGGCCTGGGCGACGCCACTGACAAGGGCTCTTGAGAGGGACCCCAGGACCCCAGTTTCTGGGCACGATCCCGGGCCAGGAAGCACCGAGGTACAGCCGGCCCAGCAGCGCCCTCGGGCACTCTGCACAAAAGCTCATATAACTTCCCCGCCAAAGCCGCCCATTTCCCAGAGGAGAAGGCTGAGGTCCCAGAGGGAGAGAAGAACAGAACCAGCCCCGGGCCCAGTCTCAGCGTAGACGCGTGCACCCTCCAGGCCTCCGCCTCCTGAAGAGGCCTCCTCGCCGTGGGCCAGGGCGCACACGCCTCACGCCTTGCGCCCACCAGGCTGACAGGACGCTCCGGCGGCGGCTGCCTTTCTCGTAGCTGCAGTGATCTGCAGCTGGCCCTGGCCTCCCAGGGGAAGGAGAAAATGGAGTCACATCACCAAGACCTTTTGCCTCCCCAGAGCTCTTTCTTCAGGGAAAAAAGCACGCATGACTTGCAACGGGATACGAGTGTCCAGGCACGGAACGGTCCGCTAGGCCTTTCTGGCCGTGTGATGACTCTGCTGTGTGATGACGCCTGTGTTACCTGGATGGGTGACAAGCCAATGGGCGATCCGTCTAGGGGAGTGGGTGTGGGGGCACACCTCTAACCTGAATGACCTTTCTGGTGTCCCTGTGACCTCATGGTGCAGACCCTTGAACTCCAGCCTGTAAGTCTTTCCAACCTATTCCAATATAAGCACTACTGATCTAAGAGCCCCTGAGGAGCTGCACCAGCCCCTCCCCACAGGCCTCCCAGTGGGGAGAGGGCCTGGCCCCCGAGCAAGGAGCATTCCAAGCAGAAAAGCATCTGCTCTGGACTCTCTTCCCTCCTGGAACTGTGAACTCATCTCTTGCCACGTCTTGGGCTCAAGGATTGGAAAGCCACACGCAGAGCCCCAGCTCCGCAGCGTGAGTCGGGTGTAGAGTCTCGGAGACCAGAGCCTGTCTGCAGAGCACAGGCTCTCGGGGGAGCTGGAGAGCTCTGCGGCTTCAGACAGCCCAGAGGGGCAGGGATGTGGGGACCTGGCTGGAGCCGCCACGGCCCGGCATCGCTTCTCAAGTGAGCATTTGCTGTGTTTTAAATTTTTAACTAAAAACAGGAATATGGGTTCTCCGCAGAACATTTGGAAAACAGAGAAATGCACAGATGAGCAAAAAGAAAGTGACATCTATTTCATCATCCAGGCTTCTGTGCTTCCACCGATGCACGTTTTCAGCTTTCATTTGTGCCCAGGTGGGAGTCGGTCTGAGCACGTGGTTTTGCCACCTGCTTTTACTATTTTACATTCCCGTGACAGAAGATGGAACACATTTTTGCCATCTAGACGGCATTCTACCCACTCCAGTGTTCTTGCCTGGAGAATCCCAGGGACGGGGGAGCCTGGTGGGCTGCTGTCTATGGGGTCACACAGAGTCGGACACGACTGAAGTGACTTAGCAGCAGCAGCAGCAGCAGACGGCATTCTAGCTCTTTGTAGCTCATGGTTATAGTTTTATTTATCGTATTCTCTACTGATGGGTGTTTAAGCGGTTTCCAACTTTTACTATCATAAATGATACTAAGTTTGTACACTCCTAATATAGGTCAGAGCTATTAAGCCCTTACTGTGTGCCAGGACCATTTCACATCAGCCCAGTGAAATTATTGAACTACCATTATTATTCCCACTTTACAGATGAGGAAACAGAGACAAGGTGCAGAAAAGGTAAGTAATTTGTCTGAAGTCACACTGTCAGGAGGTGGCAGGGCTGGGATTTGAACCCAGGCTGTTTGGTGCACTTTCTTTGCTTACCAGAAGCAAGGAATGGCACCGATTCAAAGTCTGAACTAAAGTGACATTTAAGTAAATATGAAGATATGATAGCCTCACCCTCTTGGATCTTCAGACAAGTGCAGGGGTCCAGAGTATAAGACTGGCAGGCTGAGGATGAGCTGGCAGGTGAGGTAAGGGGCCTGGCTCCTTGCAACCATGGACCAGAGCAAATAGGATGGCACAGCATGGCTGACAAGNTTAAGTAAATATGAAGATATGATAGCCTCACCCTCTTGGATCTTCAGACAAGTGCAGGGGTCCAGAGTATAAGACTGGCAGGCTGAGGATGAGCTGGCAGGTGAGGTAAGGGGCCTGGCTCCTTGCAACCATGGACCAGAGCAAATAGGATGGCACAGCATGGCTGACAAGGCCAACAGCCAGTGAAACAAACAAAACAAACCTACCCGAGGGGGCTTAACGTCTCCTGAGGGCACTGTGTGCCACAGACAGGGCACAGAACCCACCTATACGGAAGGCAGGTGGGCTCTGCCTTGCTCATGGACCTCTCCCAGGGCAGCAAGCGTCCTGCCTGCAGCAGCAACCCAAGTCAAAAAAACACTCGCAGGCCCCCAGGGCAGGAGGCAAGAGAGAGGCAGAGAGGTGGATCATGGCAATTACTGTCATTAATGGCAGTTTTCATGACGGCCAATGACTGAGTGCCTTTTCTACAGGAGGCATCAGGCTCAGCAGTGTGTGAGGAGTACCGCATCCCTGTAGGTAGGCACTCTTACTGCTCCTATTTTACAGACCCTTGGGGAGCTGCTGTGCGAGGCCACCCAGGTTCGGAGCTCATGGAGAGAATTCAGAGTCAGGTCCTTCCTTCACGAAGCAATGGTGCAGCCGTAAGAAATGTGCTAGGAGCTGGCAGCTATCCCTCGGCAGGAGGGCTGGAGAATGGATCGAGCGCATACATTATCTAAACAAGCACACAGTCATCCTAGAAGGGTGACACTGTCCTCATTCTACACATACAGAAACTAAGGCTTGGGGTTAAGTGAGTCACTGGAGACCATGCAGAATTTGAAGGCAGAAATGTTTGTCTCTGACGCCCAAGTTCTTTTCACTCAAGTTTGTTGGCCTGCCCTGCATGTTTCTGCAAAATGGGGTGCCAGGATGTCTAGGGGGAGGGGCGGGAGAGGCTGGAAAATAGAATGTTAGCTAATTTGGGCAGCCGATTCACAGTTCGTTCCAGACCACTGAGCCTGCCAGCCAGTGGCCTCCCATAAACTGAAATAAGAACGCTGATAATGCCTCATATGGGCATGATCCATCCTGCAAAAGTCAGCTGCTCAGAGGAGAGACCCTCGGCTCTTAGAGCATGGCAAGTGAGGACGGAGGTCTCAAAGCCAGGAGCACAGGGTCTGCCAACCCGTCACTCCAGGGGCACAATCAACCTAGAGCTTTCCTGGGGTGAGAACGACTAAGGGCTGGCGGCAGCTTGTGCTTCGTCAATCCAGGCTAGGCGGACAGCGAGATGAGGAAGGGCCAGGAAGCAGAAGCTGGGGCCTGGAGACTTAAATGATCCACCCAAGGTTACTTGGCTCAGGGGTGGGATCACAGGGCTGCTGAGTACACACACATCAATCCCCATCCTGCCACTCTTTGCTGCGTGACCTCAGGGATATGCCTGTACCACTCTGAACCTCTGGTTTCAAGGGGAGAACAGGAACACTAATGAAGGACCAGGATCCCAAGTGTATAAATAAATCCTATAAATTAGTAGAAAACCAATAACTCAATATACTGAAAAAGGGGACAAAAGATAAAACAAACAATTAATTCACAGAAGAGGAAACTCAAATGGCTGAGAAAGGTGTGAAAAGATGCTTAATTTTACTAGAGAGCAGGGAAATGCAAACAAACACTGCTATGAGATCCTATTCTGTAACCACTAAAAAGTCAAAGCTATGGTTTTCTCCAGTAGCCATGTAGGGGATGTGAGAGTTGGACCAAAGGGCTGAGCATCAAACTGATACTTTTGAATCGTGGGGCTGGAGAAGACTCCTGAGAGTCCCTTGGATGGTAAGGGGATCAAACCAGTCAATGCTAAAGGAAATCAACCCTGAATATTCACTGGAAGGACTGATGCTGAAGCTGTAGCTCCAATACTTTGGCCACCTGATTCGAAAAGCTGACTCATTGGAAAAGACCCTGATGCTGGGAAAGACTGAAGGCAGGAGGAGAAGCGGGCAGCAGAGGATGATATGATTAAGAGAGCAACACTGCCTCAATGGACAAGAATCTGAGCAAACTCCAGGGGATGGTGAAGGACACAGAACCCTGGCGTGCTGCAGTCCATGGGGTCAGAAAGAGTCAGACACAACTGAGCAACTGAACAGCAATCACAAGTCTGACAATTCAGAGTGTTAGCAAGGACCCAGAGCAAAGAGACACACAGACCCCGCTCCCAGGGACACTGAATGCACAGCTGAAAACGCACAAGACCCAGTAAGCTGGGTCTGACCGATACCGAGCGGCATGTACAAAGCAGCTAAGAAGAAGCATTCTGAAAGTCTCCTCCAGAAGCATACACCAACACGAACATATTCATAAATGGAATATGAAGCAGCAGTTGCAGTGAACACAGATCTCAAAAGTATGCTTTTGTACAGTTTTTAAAACTTTCCATATAAGATCCTGGGGAGTGCTGAAAAGACAAAGAACATTAAAAAGTACATGGGACCTAGGTGGCAAGGGGAGTGATTGCCACAGGGCACCAGGGATCTTTCTGGGGGTGATGGGAATATGATAAAGCTGGACTGCGATGATGGCTGCACAGCTCTATACATTTCTTTAAAAAATAAGCCAATCGTATACTTACAATGGCTGAATTTATGGTATGTAAATCATGCCTCAATAAAGCTAGTGAATTTGAAAAATCATGTCTGTTGGTTATTTTTTAAACGTGCACGGGAAAAACAAGCACCAAATGTAGGGTACTGTGGTTTGCTTTATAGGGGAGCTTGTTGGGATGAATGCACCGGGGGCTTTGCAGCTGCAATACTTTATTTCTTAAAAAATAAAAATGACTCGAATATGGCAAAATGTAAAGACCCGACAGCTGGATGGTAGATAGATATTTAACTTATTCCACGTTATCTGTATATTTAAAATTATGTATTAGTATAATAGAAAAGTACTTATTTAAAAGGACCACTCTGATGATGATGAAGTATGTACACACAGAGAGCTCATCTAATGCCTGGCCCACAACAACAAATTAAATTTCAGCTATTAAGATTATTGCTTCTATAACTACTCCTAGCATCTTGTTCTTCTTAACATCTAACGATCTCAAGACAGAGCAAGCTGGTGTCTCCTGGCCCCTGCTAACAGAGACTTTTTTCCTAACCCTAAGGCTTCTGTACATCCCTCTCCAGTGCCGGAACTGGGGCAATTCAAATAAAACCTGCAAAACCTACAGGGAGCACATCCTTCTCCCCTCAAGCTGAAAGATAACCTAGCTGGGAGAGTCTCCCAGGGTGTCACACATGAAAGCCCCCTTTTCATTCATTCAGAAAGCCTGGATAGATGCCAGCAGAGAAAGGCCAACAGAGAGAGGGCAGTGGCTCCAGGGAAGTCCCCTCCAAATGAGAATACTGTTGATATTACTGTCAACAATAATCCCTACCCATCCATTGGGATCTCAGAGCCCCTGGGACCTTCTGTCCCTGAATTCTCCAAATGTGGCCTATGGCTCTGCCCTTGGGCCCACTGATGATGTCTCTGACCACAAGGTGAAGGAGGCTGGGACCAGGCCTGATAAAGATGCCACCTTGATTATGGAGAAGACGCCATTTCAGGTGGAACAAGGAGCCCGGTCCTGATGGGCAGCCCTAAGCTCCAGGTGCAGCTGGAGATCTACTGCATCTGTGATTTCTTCTTTCGCAGACAACCGAGGTATGAGCAGAGGAGATCAAAGTAGCTGCAAATGGGGAGGAGGCGGTGGGGAACCCTCCGTAACTGACTTGTGTATTCTCATGGAGTCGTTGGAGCAGGGGGTTAGAGGTTGGGGGACATGTGTGGGGACATTTTGGACATTTTTGGTATAATTAGGGAGGGGGACGCTACAGGCATCTAGGGGGTAGAGATGCTGCTGAACATCCTACAATGCACAGGACCAGCCCCCAACAACAAAGAATGATCTGGCCCCGAATATCGACAGTGTGAAGGTTTAGAAGTTCTGCTCTGGAGGAAAGCAGTATTTACAATTTGCAGATATAGAAGATGGGGCTCAGAGAGGTGAACAGACGTAAAGCAGCTCAAGGTCGCACAGCAGGAAGTGGCAGAGCCCAGGACGGTCCAACTCCCCTTGCTCATGCTTTCTCTCCAGAGCGGCTGGGCCAACTGCAGATAAGAGGACACGACGTGGGGAGAAAATTCAGGCTCAGGCCAACAGCTGCCTCCGTCCCAGTCCCCAGAGTGGCGGAGGCAGGGACGACTGGAGAACGCGAGTGGGGATCACTGGCAGCTTCTGGTGGGTTTCTTGCCATCAAGGCACTTAATTTTCTGTGTTCCCATGGATGGCTCAGGCTTCAGATCCACTCGCTACCCCTCTTCATCTGATGAACCCAAAATCCTGGAAGGGAGGGGGCCCTTTGAATCACAAGAGTGACTAAACCCACATGCAGAAAAACAAATTCTCGGTGAAATCCTCCTCACATGACGTCGGCACGTTCCCAACCAGAATGACATGGATACCACGGGGCAGGGATGCAGGCGGCTGGCGGTTATGGAATGTCAACCCTGCCAGTCACAGGGTCTCTCCCCCTAAGAAGTGGGCACCATTACCCCCATTTTACAGATGAGGAAACCAAGTTCATACAGCTAGCAAGTTGTGATGCCAAGATTTAAACCGAAATCTATGTTAATATGTAGAGATTTATCTGAAGGGGCTCCTTAAAAGTGGTTGAAGGCTTAGAAAGATGTCCTTCAGAGCTGAAGAACCTCCAAAAAACTGGTAGGGAGGGGTCTAAGCAGAGAATGAAAAGCCTCAGAGTGATCACAAATGATGGCAGATTTCCTAGTCTTTGAGGGGAGTATGCTTAGGGAAACTATGGGGCATGAAATCTGCAAAAGGGTGTGGCTTGGTGGAAAACACTTTCAGGTGTTGAGTAGACTTGGGTTTACATTCCTGCTTTCGCCCTGACTGTGGACCTCAGGCATAGGACCTCGCCTTTCTGAGCCTTCGTTTTCTCATCTGTCAAGTGGGCTTAATTAAGAACCCACACCTGATGTGCCAGGAGAGGACAGGAGAGGGGACGGTGATGCCCAGTTCTTGGTGGCTGCATGTATTCTGGTGTTCCAGGCTCACAGATCTGGGGGGAGGCAGCATGGGGACCTTCAGACTTCCTCTCCTGTTGCCAAGTTGGTAAAAACTGTCTGTATACCAAAGAGGCAACTCAGTTACACAGTCAACAAGCTCAAACAAGAAACCAAGACTTGGCAGCATTTGAAACAGTTAAAAATAAATAAATAAGGAATTTAAAAAGGACAATTTAACCTAGCTTTGGAATCAAGGGAAACTTCACTCTATTTAAAGATGCCACAGGTCCAGGAAATAGCTTCCCACCATCTGGCTAAGGCTTGAATAACTGGCTGCCCAGCCAATAACAATACAGGCTCACACAGCACACCCTTTCTGTAGGGAGTGCAGAGTGGATTCCGGGCTATCTCCTTTCAGAATTGTGTAGACTGTCTGTGGAGGGCATGTAGATCTATTATTGGAATGAAAACTGACCTTTTCCAGTCCTGTGGCCACTGCTGAGTTTTCCAAATTTGCTGGCATATTGAGTGCAGCACTTTCACAGCATCATCTTTCAGGATTTGAAACAGCTCAACGGGAATTCCATCACCTCCACTAGCTTTGTTCTTAGTGATGCTTTCTAAGGCCTGCTTGACTTCACATTCCAAGATGTCTGGCTCTAGATTAGAAGCGTCTCTTAATTTCATGGCTGCAGTCACCATCTGCAGTGATTTTGGAGCCTCCAAAAATGAACTCTGACACTGTTTCCACTGTTTCCCCATCTATTTCCCATGAAGTGATGGGACCGGATGCCATGATCTTCGTTTTCTGAATGTTGAGCTTTAAGCCAACTTTTTCACTGCTTAGAGGGATAGTTTTAGAGCTGCCCAAGTAGCATGCTTTTTCTTTTTAGCAAATGTCACATCAAAGACTGAATAATTTCAGTAAAAGTAGAACAATTTTTACACATTCCTTTTCAGTCCTATATTTATCAGTGGATATCCTTCCCTCTCCTTCCTACCCCTCTTTTCCTCTTTTTCCCTTTCTTTCATGTTAAAATATGCATAATATTTACCTTTTTAACCATTTTTAAGTATATAGTTCAGTGGCATTAATAAGTACCTTTTCCTTTTTCTTTTAAACTAATTTTTACAATTATTATTATTACAAAAGGTAATTCACGCATATGATTTTTAAAATGTGAAGGCAACAAAATTGAAAATAAATAAAGTCTCCCTCCCTGTCCTTCCACAAAGTACAATTAACAGTTCTTGTGAAACCTGTCCTGAATCATTTTAATGGAACATTGATTTTTAGTAACACGGGTGTTTATTTGCTCCTCGGGAATAAGGGACTCAGGTCTTGGAAGCATGATGGCTACTCTTTCTTCCTGGAAATGCAGGCAAGCTTTCCTTATATAGCCTTACAGATATATGCCCACCGCAGATATGCATAATTTTTATACACATGTGCATATATTTTTATAACTGACTACACATACATATGAATTGTATACATACACATTTATATAAAAACAGTAACATTCCTACTGCTTTGTGCCTTGATTTTTTTCACTTAATATCTGTCCCACAATGACCCAATCTCAGAGGTGCATTTTATTCATTCTCTCCTCTAAATAGCTTTAAAAAACACTCTTCACCGCCTTAAAAATGCTTCATCAACTCTTTTCCTCCAGGTAATTCTAAAAACTCATCAAGATCTATCTCACATTCTGAATTCTCCAACTATTTGTTTCTATATCATAATTTAGTAGGTAATTAAAACGATCATAATTCACTGGAAAGAAGGGTAAGCTCCTGAGTCAGTCATTCATAGGTCTTCACCTCAGATCTATCACTAACTAATGTAGAAGGAGTCTATGTAAGTCCCCTTGGACATTTTCCCAAATATTTCTGGACCTATTTTCTCATATGGAAGCTTTAACTTTTTATAAAAAGAAGTAATTATATTATTATTTTTAGAGATATTATACATGTGTGTTAGGTGCAGGGATTAGTCAGGATTCTTTAGGGAAACAGACCAGTTCAGTTCAGTTGCTCAGTTGTGTCTGACTCTTTGCAACCCCATGAATCGCAGCACACCAGGCCTCCCTGTCCATCACCAGCTCCCAGAGTTCACTCAGATTCACGTCCATCGAGTCAGTGATAACATCCAGTCATCTCATTCTCTGTCATCCCCTTTTCCTCCTGCCCTCAATCCCTCCCAGCATCAGAGTCTTTTCCAGTGAGTCAACTCTTTGCATGAGGTAGCCAAAGTATTGGAGTCTCAGCTTTAGCATCATTCCTTCCAAAGAACACCCAGGACTGAACTCCTTCAGGATGGACTGGTTGGATCTCCTTGCAGTCCAAGGGACTCTCAAGAGCCTTCTCCAATACCACAGTTCAAAAGCATCGATTCTTCGAAGCTCAGAAACAGACCAGTAGGATGTATGTATAGATAGACAGCGCTGGAGAGAAGAGAAAAACTTATTTTAAGCAACTGGCACACATAATTAGGGAGACTGGCAAATCCAAAATTTATGCCAGCAGGCTGGAGACCCAAGGAAGAATTGACATTTATGTCCAAAGTCATCTGCTGGCATAATTCCCTCCTTTGGGAGGGAGGTCAGTCTTTTTTATTGAGGCTTTCAACTGATTGGATGAGGCCCACCCACAATATTGAGGTTAATCTGCATAACTCAAAGTCTACTGATTTAAATGTTAATATCATCTAAAAAAATATGTTCACAGAGGTATCTAGAATAATTGTTAACCAAATATCTGACTACTGTAGCCCAGCCAAGCTGACACATAAAATTAACCATCACAGTGCTTTTAAATTCAAAAAAGCACAAATAATAATTTTTATTTCTCTTCAACCCAAATCCAAATGCCTCACAACAAGAAATCTCAGTAGCTATCTAGTGACCCTCAAAATTTCTGTATGGCCAGCTAGGCAACTAGAGAGAGAAATACAGACAAAAGATTAAAAGCATATACAGATGTCACTCTGATATTGTAGGCCTGTTTCCAGACCACTACAACAAAGCAAACGTCACAATAAAGGAAGTCACGTGAATTTTTGGTTCTTAGTGCATATGAAAGTCATATTTACTCTATATTGTAGTCCACTAAGCGTGTGAACTCCAGGAGTTGGTGATGGAAAGGGAGGCCTGGTGTGCTGCAATTCATGGGGTTGCAAAGAGTCGGACACGACTGAGCGACTGAACTGAACTGAAGCGTGTAATACATTACATCTAAAAAGACTATGTGAATATATTAATTTAAAAATACTGTACTGCTAAAAAATGCTAACCATACTCTAAGCTTTTAGTGAGTCATAATCTTTTGGCTGGTGGAGGGTCAATGTCAATGGCTGCTGACTAATTAGGGTGGCGACTGATAAAGGCTGGGGTGACTGTGGCAATTTCTTGAAAGAAGACAATGAAGCTTGCCACACCACTGACTCTTCCTCTCAGGAACAAGTTCTCTGTAGCAGGCAAAGCTGTTTGATAGCATTTTATCCATGACAGAACTTCTTTCAAAATTGGCATCAATCCTTTCAAATCTTGAGGTTACTTTATCAACTAAGTTTATGTAATATTCTAAATGTTTGTCACTTCGACAGCATCTTCAACAAGAGTAGATTCACCTCAAGAAACTACCTTCTTTGCTTATCCGTTAGAAGCAACTCCTCATCCTCTCAACTTTTATCATGAGACTGAAGTAATTCAGTCCCATCTCTAGACTCTACTTCTACTTGTGTGTGTGTGTGTGTGTGTGTGTGTATTAGTCGCTCAGCCAAGGCCAACTCTGTGACCCCATGGACTATAGCCTGCCAGGCTCCTTTGTCCATGGAATTCTCCAGTCAGGAATACTGGAGTGGGTTGCCATGCCCTTCTCCAGGGGATCCTCCCAACCCAGGGATTGAACCTGGGTCTCCTGCACTGCAGGCAGATTCTTTACGTCTGAGCCACTTCCACTTCCAGCTCTCTTGCTATTTCCACTACATCTGCAATTACTTCCTCCACTGAAGTCCTGAACCCCTCAAAACCACCCATGAGGGTTGGAATTAAAGAAAGGCAATGCCAAGAATGCTCAAACTATCGCACAATTGCACTCATCTCACACACTAGTAAAGTAATGCTCAAAATTCTCCAAGCCAGGCTTCAGCAATACATGAACCGTGAACTCCCTGATGTTCAAGCTGGTTTTAGAAAAGGCAGAGGAACCAGAGATCAAACTGCCATCATCTGCTGGATCATGGAAAAAGAAAGAGAGATCCAGAAAAACATCTATTTCTGCTTTATTGACTATGCCAAAGCCTTTGACTGTGTGGATCACAATAAACTGCGGAAAATTCTGAAAGAGATGGGAATACCAGACCACCTCACCTGCCTTTTGAGAAATCTGTATGCAGGTCAGGAACCAATAGTTAGAACTGGACATGGAACAACAGACTGGTTCCAAATAGGAAAAGGGGTACGGCAAGGCTGTATATTGTCACCTTGCTTATTTAACTTATATGCAGAGTACATCATGAGAAACGCTGGAATGGAAGAAACACAAGCTGGAATCAAGATTGCCGGGAGAAATATCAATAACCTCAGATATGC
>SJYX01011260.1:229299-291463 GCA_006410675.1 Oreotragus oreotragus | reverse complement strand
GCTGGATGGAGCACAAGCTGGAATTAAGACTGCTGGGAGAAATATCAATAACCTCAGATATGCAGATGACACCACCCTTATGGCAGAAAGTGAAGAGGAACTAAAGAGCCTCTTGATGAAAGTGAAAGAGGAGAGTGAAAAAGTTGGCTCAAAACTCAACATTCAGAAAACTAAGATCATAGCATCTGGTCCCATCACTTCATGGCAAATAGATGGGAAAACAATGGAAACAGTGACAACTTTATTTTGGGGGGCTCCAAAATCACTGCAGATGGTGACTATAGCTGTGAAAGTAAAAGACACTTACTCCTTGGAAGAAAAGCTATGACCAACCTAGACAGCATATTGAAAAGCAGAGACACTACTTTGTCTAGTCAAAGTTATGGTTTTTCTGGTAGTCATGTATGGATGTGAGAGTTGGACTCTGCTGAGCACCAAAGAATTGATCCTTTTGAACTGTGGCATTGGAGAAAACTATTGAGAGTCCCTTGGCCTGAAAGGAGATCAAACCAGGCCATCCTAAAGGAGATCAGTCCTGAATATTCATTGGAAGGACTGATGCTGAAGCTAAAACTCCAATCCTTTGGCTGCCTGATGTGAAGAACTGACTCATGGGAAAAGACCCTGATGCTGGGAAAGATTGAAGGCAGGAGGAGAAGGGGACAACAGAGGATGAGATGGTTGGATGGCATCACCCACTCTATGGACATGAATTTGAATAAGCTCCGGGAGTTGGTGATGGACAGGGAAGCCTGGTGTGCTGTAGTCCATGGGGTTGCAAAGAGTTGGACATGACTGAGCAACTGAACTGAATTAGGAAGGGTCCTCGGATTTTCAGAATGGTAAATGAGCACTGACTTCAACCTCAAGTCACCAATTTCCTTCACTCCTAACGGGAGTCAGTCTATCCATTGAAGCCAGGCACTGACTTTTCTTCTCTAGCTATGAAAATCCTAGATGGCATCTTCTTCCAATAGAAGTCTACAATGAAAATCTGTTATTCAGTCACCTTCATTATCTTAGCTAGATCTTCTCGTTAACTTGCTATAGCTTCTACATCAGCACCTGCTGCTTCACCTTGCACTTTCATGTTATGGATATGGCTTTTTTTTTTTAACCTCATAAACCAACCTCTGCTAACTTCAAGCTTTTCTTCTGCTGCTTCCTCACCTCTCTGAACTCTCACAGAATTGAAGAGAGTTAGGGCCTTGCTCTGGATTAGGTTTTGGCTGAAGGGAATGTTGTGGCTGGTTTGATCTTCTAACCAGACTACAAAAATTTTCTCCATACTAGCAATAAGGCTATTTCACTTCCTTAACTCTGGAGTAACACTTTTAATCTGCAAGAATGTTTCCTTTGCATTCACTACTTGGCTGTTTGGTGCAGGAAGCCTACCTATCTCTGCTTTTCATGCCTTCCTCACTAAGCTTAATCATCTCTAGCTTTTTGCTTTAAAGTGAAAGACGTGTGACTGTTCCTTTTACTTGAACACTTAGAGGCCACTGAGAAGTTATTGGCCTAATTTCAGTGTGCAGGTAATAGAAAGGCCAGAGGAAAGGGAGAGAGATGGGGAAAGGGCAGTCGATAAAGCAGTCAGATAACATTTATTAAGTTCACCATCTTATACGGGTATGTTCACTCACGCCAAAACAGTTACAATGGTATCAAAAATTACTGATCACAGATCACTATGACAAATATAATAACAATGAAAAGTTTGAAATATTATGACAATTACCAAACTGTGACACAGAGACACAATGTGAGCAAATGTTCTTTTAAAAAAAAGTGCCACCGGACATGCTTGATGCCAGGTTGCAAGAAACATTCAATCTATTTCAAAAAATGCAATATATATGAAGCACAAAAAAATGAGGTATGCCTGTACTATAAATGCTAGTTTTAAGACAAAATTTTAAATGTTAATACTTCTGTAAAAGGAGAAAAGGAATTAAAGTGTAACTTCAAATAAATGTTTCCTTACAATGAGGTATGTTCATTGCACAAAGATCCTTTTGCGGCTAAAACTTTAATGATGTAAAGCCATTAAGAAGGTAGAGGTCACCGTGGGCTTTTTCCTTTGTCATTTTTTCCCCCTACTTGTTTCAATTTCAAACAGAATCAAGTTCCTATCATGAAAGATTAATTAGCACAATACAGGACCTCCTGACTCCATCTCTCTCTCTACTTTTCAACATTTGTTATTTGCATGATTACAGTCCCTTGTTAAAATTTATAAAACTTAACATGACATGCTGGCTTATAACATCCACAGTGGTTTCATTTTAAACACAAATATAGTCGATGCTTATTACCATTTCTTTTACAAAGCCTATCATATTTATGACCACTTAATTTTGATTCTTTTGGCTCGATTTTGCCAACGAATCTTTTTTTTTATCCTCAAATTATTTGTTTCATAAAAAGTTCATTTTACAGTCCCTTGTTAAAATTTATAAAACTTAACATGACATGCTGGCTTATAACATCCACAGTGGTTTCATTTTAAACACAAATATAGTCGATGCTTATTACCATTTCTTTTACAAAGCCTATCATATTTATGACCACTTAATTTTGATTCTTTTGGCTCGATTTTGCCAACGAATCTTTTTTTTTATCCTCAAATTATTTTTTTCATAAAAAGTTCATGACTGTTGTGCTGTCGTTGTTGCTCACTCGCAAAGGCACGTCTGACTCTTTGCAACCCCTTGAACTGCAGCGTGCCAGACTAACCTGTCCTTCACCATCTCCCAGAGCTTGCTCAAACTCATGTCCATTGAGTCAGTGATGCCATCCAGCTATCTCCCCTTCTCCTCCTGCCTTCAATCTTTCCCAGCATCAGGGTCTTTTCCAATGAGTCAGCTCTTCAGATCAGGTGGCCAAAGGATTAACTGCTATGTACACAGTAACAGACTGTGCTCATTTATCTGGGACTATCAGGTTTTAACACTGACAGTCTTGTATCCCAGGTATGCCCTCTACGCTGGTAAACAGAGACAGGACTTCTGAACAGATAAAGTGCCATCTTCTTTGGTGGGTCCTGAAATAGAGTGAATCAATTCCCATGGGATCACAGAGGCTGGAGAGTCATGCAAGCTGTCTGGAAGGAAGAGGAGGAGGTGGTAGGATGAGGGAATAAACGTCAGGGGAGAGGGCACCCTCTAGGGACTCATGCTGCTGAGTTGAAAGCGAGCATATTCTAATGCTCAAGGAATGATGAAAACTTTGAGGCGGCTGGAGCGTAACACACAGGGAACAATGTGTGAGACATCCACTTGGAGAGGCAAGTTAGGGCCAAACGATCAGTAGAAAAGGGATGATAATGCGTTTAAAAGGTCTTGGAAGGCTCATCCATACTCAGTGCAAACTTTCTACAGATCACCCTACATCTTATATCAGTAGTTGGGTTTTTTTTTCTGGTTCATCCTTGATATTCCAGTGGATTCTACGAATATACTTCTACTTTTGGTTTTTACATTCCATCTGCCTGAGATCTGCAGATGGGTTATCATTCCGCCTCTCCGAAAGAAGTCAGTCTTATCCATTTAACTTCTTTCCAGGGCCTCCCTGGTGGCTCAGTGGTAGAGAATCTGCCTGCCAATGCAGGAGACACAGGTTTGATTCCTGGGTCGAGAAGATCCCTTGGAGGAGGAAATGGTCACTCTCCAGTATTTTTGCCTGGGAAACTCCCATGGACCAGGAGCCTGGCAGGCTACAGTCCTTGGGTTCACAAAGAGTCAGACATGACTGAGCGCACACACACAGTATAATGTCAGCAACATGGGGAGCAGAAGACAAACATAGAAATCTAAGGAAATATAATAGTTCTTTTGGGGAACAAGCTGGGGTTTTGTTTCATTTTTCATCTGAGAGCCAACTTTTTGGCAGCACCTTCCCATCAAGGAGAAACTTGTACAAGGGGTCGCCTAAGGGTGGGCTGGCAGGAAAGTTAAGTACACTGACTCAGCTGATTTCAGTGTCTTCTGGATATCAGAGCCCACAGAACTGCATTCCCTGATTCCTGAACCCACACAAAAAAACTGGATTTGGGATTTGGGGAAAAAACTAAAAGTTTTTAGGGTTGAGGCACATGCACCCATAGAAAACTACAGCTCTCTGCTTTTAAGAAAATTTGTGTTCAGTGTATAGTTGATAAAAATTTTTCCAAAATAGTAAACCCATTTTAGAAAACAACAAGTTAATAACTTAATGAGTGCTTTTTTTTTAAAAAAAAATTGAAATAGCTGGCAAATGATTAAACATAGCCCACTTACAGGGCAACTTTCCAGGGTCAGTAAAAAGTCTGATTTGGATAGAGATCAACGAAGTAGTCAGAAGGGGCCCTAAGTGAGAGGAGAGGAGAAAACTGCTGGAAAAAAACAGAGGGAAGTGGTTACCAGGAACAACGTATCCGTTAGTCACAGTTGGCAAAGTGCCCAGGGCACACGATGCTTTTAGAGACCCACAAAAGTGATTTAACTTTTATTTTAAAAATATACATATATTATAATAAACCCAGCTTGGGTTATATTCATCTTTATACTAATGCAGCTGTAAAGTGTAACTGTTTAAAATTTTTTTTTCATGGAGGAAGGAACCCACAAAGGCAAATGTGCTGAGGGGCCATGGCAGTCTTAATAACAGTGCTGGCGGTTACTAACATGTTGGCTCAAAGGCCTAAGAAAACATAACCCTAATGTCTTCCATTGCATTAACACTGATCATGCTCACATTTTGCCGGCTGGGTGGGCCCCATCCACAGAGCCACACATACTCAAGTTTCCCTATTTCGAGAGACCTCTTCCACTTGCTCAGGGAAAAGGCTAGATCCCTCTGTGCTGCACCCCCTTTTTTAAATTTTTCTTGGATTATAGTTGTTTTACAATGTCGTATTAGTTGCAGGTGTACAACTAAATGAATCAGCTAAATGTAAACATATATCCACTCATTTTTAGATTCTGTTCCCATACAGGCCACTACAGAGTATGGAGTAGAGCTCCCCGAGCTATACGGTAAGGCCTTATTTGTTGTCTATTTTATATATAGTGTGTATATGTCAATCCAGTCTCCCAATCTAACCCTCTCCTCCCAGCCCCCTACCTGGTAACCCAAAGTTTGTTCTCTACATCTGTGACTCTATTTCTGTTTTATAAATAAGTCCATTTGTACCATTATTTTAGAATCCACATATAAGCAATATCATATATTTATCTTTGACTTACTTCACTCAGTATGACACTCTCTAGGTCCATCCATATTGCTGCAAATGGCAATATTTCATTCCTTTTTATGGCTGAGTAATATTCCATTGTATATATGTACTACGTCTTCTTTATCCATTCCTCTACTGATGGACATTTAGGTTGCTTCCATGTCCTGCTATTGTGAATAATGCTTGTGCAGCCCCTTTATTAACTTTCACTGTGGGAAGCCACCCAGGAGAAACCCCAACAATGTTCCTTTATTGGGCACCTCCTTCAGCTTTTCTTTCTAGGTCCTGTTTCCAAAACCTCAACCTGTTCTGTGCCCAACAGCACTATAATGCCATCTATTCTGATACTGTGTTAAAGCTATGCTGTGTCCACCCAGAACAGGAAGACTCCTGCATCCATAAATGTTTTAGTTTGTTTTTATTAGAAAATACTAGAAGTTTGAGGAAGTGAGATTTATCCACATCCTCATCATCTATCAGGTTACAGAGAAAGCAACCACAACTCAAATTCTGCCACCCATATAGCTATCTGTTATACACATAGTCATCAGAGGTCATCAAAGAGTTGACACTCTCCTGTTAACTCAATAATATTCTAGCTCTGTACCCTTTCAGTGATCCAACTGCACTGCAGGAAATGTTCACAGGTGGCAGATGCTTCAGAATCAGGAGTCTACACCTCCTAACTGGCATCAATCAGAAATTCTCCTACAACAATAGCCGGGCAAAGGACCAAGCAGGGATCAAGCCAGATTTTACATTTCCCTAAATGTTACAATCTGGTCATACAAGACTATGGAGCCTCTCTAAGGTATTTTTAGCCAGTTGTCATATTTTGAAAACCATTAATGTCACCACTGAGACTTCATTTCTAAGAATCATCGTGCTAAGTAATTACGTTTATTAATACATTAAGCTACTAGTTTCTCCAATAAAATCCCCTTTCTAACATTCACTATGCTGATTAGCAAAGTATTGGTTTGACCGAGCCACCATTTCTGGACTGTAGCCTCTTTTTATTTAATCCTAATCACTCTGACTACGCATGCTGTACTACTTCTTGGGTCTGGGCTTAACCTAAAAACAGATACAGAAATATCACAATGTTTATGCTGAGTATTTTAAAATAAATTATAACCTCTGTAAGGCTGTGGCATCCCCATGGGTTCCAATGCTGTGATCCACACATACAGATCTGCCATGACTTTGGACACCCTGGGTATCACACAAATGCCAAGTAAACACTGGGGGCCAAAGGAAAGCAGAGGACCAAGAGAGAGAAAGACTCAGAAGCAAGATGACTCCTTCCTCACTCTCAATGATTGGCAGTGGCTTAAGAACCCAGGAATTTAGAACTAACTGAGAGGGAAGACAATGAGAAAGAAAAACCCTGGGGAAAGAGCATTCCCCCTAATGGGACAGCTGTTTAACTTTGAAGAATCCAAAAAGCTAAGAACCTGAGCTGTTATTAGAATGAAGAAATTTATTCACAAGATTAACAAAATTAAATGTTTCTTCCAGATAGAAAATGGAGCCATAATCTTCTACATACAGCTGGCTTACTTCAAATTAAAGTTATATTCTTGTGCCTCTGAATTTTGTAGACTGATGTGACTGTGAAGTTACACCTGTTACAGAGCAATTGCGTATTCACGTGTGTAGAGTCCACACCCTACACACAAATAATAACTCAGAGTCGTGCATGAGGCACAGGCTTATCCATCATGGCTGACATGAGTCCCACCAGCCACCTGCAAGGAAATGTAGCCTTCAGATGTGAAGCTGGGTCTGTAGCTTCAGAAGAACTCTGGGTGAGGAAGTGTTTATGGGGATAACCTGCCCTCATAGCCAGAATACAGAAACATCTCATGCCAAATATGAAACAGGAAAAGGAGCAGGTAACTGTGCTAGGATCTGAAGTTTGTGTTTCTCATATTTTCTGGCTTATTCATCTTCGGTTATCTTTGAGTATGTTTGGCAAGATGTTTTTTTTAAATTCCAGCCATACTAAGGAAGTCAAAGCAATTTTGTTGCTGTCTGCTTGAGAGATTTAGAAGGAAACGCTGTTCTCCAGTTACCAGTCTGCTGATGGCAGCAAGAATACAGACATTTCCCAAGTGGAGAGTGAAACTCGGGGGTACAGATGGGTCCCTCTTGTCTGCCAAATCTATCTGAATGGAGAATACTTATTTTACTCTATCTTAAAATTATGTAAGTAATTTGTATTCACTGAAGAAATGTTTGAAAGCACAAATAAAATGTTTTTAAAAGATCAAGTCACTTGGAACCTCCCTACTCAATGAGAACCATTGTCAACACTTTACAATCTGGACATCTTTACAAACCCAGTGTTTCTCATACTGGAGCATACTCTTCAAGAGAGCCATACAATACAAGCTGTTTGGTCTTCACCCATGCAACCACCTAGTCTCCACCTTAGTAGCTGGGGAGAGGGGACAAGAATTTGCATGTCTAACAATTGATGCTGATGCTACTGTTTTGGGAAGTACAATTTGAAGACTGTGGTCTACATCATCACATTAATGACTGTTTAACATTTCATTATATGGATGAATCGGGGAAGGCAATGGCACCCCACCCCAGTACTCTTGCCTGGAAAATCCAATGGACGGAGTAGCCTGGTGGGCTGCAGTCCATGGGGTCGCTAACAGTCGGACAGACTGAGCGACTTCACTTTCACTTTTCTCTTTCATGCATTGGAGAAGGAAATGGCAACCCACTCCAGTATTCTTGCCTGGAGAATCCCAGGAATGGGGGAGCCTGGTGGGCTGCAGTCTATGGGGTCACACAGAGTCGGACACGACTGAAGTGACTTAGCAGCAGCAGCATATGGATGACTGAATTTATCTAGCTGTTGCCCTTTATTTGAATATTTAGATTATTTCAAATCCAAATGATGCTGAGAGCAACATCCTTATAGTGAAACCTGTGCTTGTTTTTACGAAAAATCAGTTTCCTTAACACTGAGATCCAAAAAAGGTAAAATACTGCGAAGAATTCTCACTACCATGAAGCGAGAGAGGAAGAAAGAGTAAAAGGCTCCTGGTTTACAATTATTTAGAGCCCACTATAGAAGGTCAAATTTACAGTGGTTACAGGATTAATGAAACTGCAGATAGAGAAAGCTGCCCAGAGAACTCTTTGGCTAACTTCAGTCCATTCCTGACAGTCCTGTTACAAGTAGAACACTGCTGTATGAAATGGCATGAGTTAATGAATAAAAAATTTTTTAAGCCAAAAAAAGAGAAAAAAGATGAAAAGTGATTTTGACAGTGATTACAACACAATGAGTGTGTGTCAAAAAATCTCATGACCTTCATGTGACCGAGAGGTTTCAATTACATTAAAACTTAAAAAAAAAAAAAAAAAGGGAAAAGTGGCTCAAAATGCACTGCTTTGAGACTTTTCAGATTTTGAGCAAGTTTCAATTCTACCAGTTTAGTTCAGTGGCTCAGTCGTGTCCGACTCTTTGTGACCCCATGAACCGCAGCACACCAGGCCTCCCTGTCCATCACCAACTCCTGAAATCCACCCAAACCCATGTCCACTGAGTCGGTGATGCCATCCAACCATCTCATCCTCTGTCATCCCCGTCTCCTGCCCTCAATCTTTCCCAGCATTGGGGTCTTTTCCAATGAGTCACTGCTTCAATAAATAGCGATTTTAGTACATTTCAAAGCTAGATCTCATAAATAAAATGTGTATGAAGCAATCTGATTTTAAAAAGATCAGAAGTGGGACTTCCCTAGTGGTTCAGTGGTAAAGAATCCACCTGACAATCAAACTTATAACCTAAACACATAACAACTAAACTGATGTGCCACAACTACCAAACCTGTGCTTCAGAGCCCAAGAGCCCCAACTACGGAGCCCGCACACTGCAACTACTGAAGCCCATGGGCCCTAGAGTCCACGCTGCACGTCAGGAGAAGCCACTGCAATGAGAAGCCCATACACCACGAGAGAGCAGCCCCCGCTCGCCACAACTAGAGAAAAGCCCGCCTAGCAACAAAGACCCAGCACAGCCAAAAAAATTTTTAAAGGGTGAGAAGTTATGAGTGGAGTTTACAGAAGTAATATAAAGTAAAAGAAACCTAAGTCACACTTCACAAAGAAATACAACTCAACATGATATTAGCTTCTGGTGTACAATATAGTGATTTGACATTTCCACATATTACATAAAGATTACCAGATAAATTTAGGTACCATCTGTCACCACACAAAGATATTATACTATTACTATTGATAATTACAAAATGATCACCATGATGAGTGTAGTTACCACCTGTCACCATACAAAGATGTTACACTTTTATTGACTATATTCCCCATGTTGTATATTTCATCCCATGACTCATTTTAGAACTGAAAGTGTGTATCTCTCAATCTGCCTCATTTATTTGGCTCATTCTCCCAACCCCTCCCCTCTGGCAACCACTTAATGTTCTCTGTATCTATGATTCTATTTCTGTGTTGTTATGTTTGTTAGATTTCACATATAAGTGAAATAATATGGTGTTTTTCTCTGACTTACTTCACTTAGCATAAATACCCTCTAGGTTCATCCATGTTGTTATAAGGGGCAAGATTTTCTTTTCATGGCTGAGTAATATTTCATCATTTGTGTGTGTTTGCATATGAATATGTATCACATTTTTCTTTTATTTTGTATCTATATAAGATGATGAGTGTTCCTTATTGTAGTAATCACTCCATGAAGGATGTAAGTCAAAATCACTATGCTATACGCCTTACATTTACACAGTGCACGCATGCATGTTCAGTTGTTCAGTCAGTGTCCAACTCGTTGCAATCCCATGGTTTGTAGCCCTCCAGGCTCCTCTGTTATGGAATTTCCCAGGCAAGAATACTGGAGTGGATTGCCATTTCCTACTCCAGGAGATCCTCCCAACCCAGAGATTGAACCCATGTCTCCTGTGTCTCCTGCATTGCAGGTAGATTTTTTACCACTATACCACCTGGGAAGCCCCACTTACACAGGGCTCTGGGTCAATTATATCTCAATAAAACCAAAAGAAAAAACTTTTTACCTATTATCCTCCAAAAATGCAAAGTAAAGCATCATTATTTTCTCCTCTAGCAGATAGAAAATAGTTAAAGTATGATGATGCTGAAGGCTGGCTAGAATATCAGAAACAGGTATTTTCAAATATTTCTGTTAAGAGGTCAAAATAGTACAAATCTTTGGAAAATAATGTGGCATGTTTAAGATTTTACAAGTAGGTATTATTAAGCCTATAATATTATTGCCAGGAATCCTATGGAGATGCTTTAAACTGTTTCCGAAAACATATACTCACTGAAACATCCTTTATTACAGAAAAAGACTGAAAACAATCGAAATGTCCTTTAAATGGAGAGTCTCTTTAAATAAATTACACTTCATCTATGCTACATAATCTTTAAAAATAACGATGCTGGGCCTTCCCTAGTGGTATGGTGGATAGGAATCTGCCTGCCAATGCAGAGGACATGGGTTCGATCCCTGCTCCAGGAAGATTCCACATGTCTTGGAACAACTAAGCCTGTGCGCCACAACTACTGAGCCTGCACGCTACACCTACTGAAGGCTGTGCGCCTAGAGCCTGTGCCCCACAAGAGGCGAAGCCCCCGGAATCAGAAGCCCGTGCATAGCAACAAAGAGCAGCGCCATTTGCACAAAGGGAAAGCTTGCGGGGAAACAAGCTTGCATGCAGCAACAGAGACCCAGCACAGCCAAAAATAAATAAAGGAAGAGACTTCTAAAAAACAAAAACAATGATGCTTTATACTGATATCCAACTATAAACAAAGTTGTCGATAAATGAAACAAGGTACGTAGAACACTTTGTAGAGTATAATTCCTTTTGCATAAACAAACATAAGCATATATGTTTTCAGAGACGTACATATGCAACAATTTTTTCTCAAAGGGAACCTCCAAAATTGTTTATTGTCATTTCCTTTTCCAGATGAGATAATGGAGGAATACCAAATATGGACATGGGTGGCCAGAGGTCAAAATCACTGATACTCACTGGGATGGAAGAAAACTTCTTGGTTCGGGGGACATATTTGATCCAAATATTAACAGATGAGCCAAATTTCAAAGTCTTCCATAGTGCCTGAGGACATGGTTTCTTTTTTTAACCATTATAAACTTCTCACATTTACAAATATGCTTATAGGAGATTTATTCATTATGGTGCCCAAATGGAAACAAGCCAAATGTCCATTAAAGGGAGAATGCATAAAAAGTTGGGAATTCACTCAAAGGATACATAAATACTATGGCATTCACAGCAATTTTTTTTTTTTAAAGAATAAATTACTGCTGCATCAACATGCATATATTCCAAAGACACTGTATTGAGCAAAAAGTTAAGTTGCACAGTCGTGTCCGACTCTTTGCGACCCCGTGGACTGTAGCCCACCAGCCTCCTCCGTCCATGGGATTCTCCAGGCAAGAATACTGGAGTGGGTTGCCATTTCCTTCAAGAAGCAAAATACAGAAGAATTCATACGTTTGTATGTTGAAGAACAGGTAAAAACAAATCTGTAGTGGCTGCCATCAGAACAGAGGCTACTAAGGTTGGGGGGGGCACGTTACCGACTGGCAAGGGTGTGAGGGAGACTTCAGAGGTGCTAGACTTGTTTGATATACTGATCTGGATATGGTTTTACAAATACACACACACAGGCAAAGATACTGAAGGTATGTATATTTTATCATACATTGTTATCAATACTTCAAAAAATGTTTTTAACTCTTTAATATGTGTTGAGGCAACAAAATTTTTTAAAGAAAAATTTTTAGAGCTCAACAAGGAACATCTGATGTGTTATATGTTTCAAGTAATTTTTCACTAATCTAAAATAAATAGCCCCTTGATTCATCATTTCTCCCTTGATTTATACTGTTAATTTAGTAAAAAGGGTGTACTAGGATGAATCATGAATAACAGCTCTCAAAGATGTCCTCATTCTCATCTCCTGATCCCGCAAATGCGCTATCTTCACGGCAAATGACACTGCAGATGTGAGTAAATTAAAGGCCCTGGTGTGGGGGATTGTCTCAGATTACCCTGGGTGGGCTTGATGTGCTCATAAGGCCCTTCCAAGAAGGACGCAGAGGAAATCACCAGAGAAGCAGATCTGAGGATGCTACTCTGCTGGTTGTGAAGATGGCTGAGAGCCAAAGAATGCAGGGAACACAGCCCAGGCAGAAACGTCCCTCTCGAGACTCCGCAGAAAACAGCCCCGCTGACACCTTGACTTCAGCTCAGTGAAACTGGTTGCAGACTTTTGGCTTCCAGAACCATAAGGGAATACACTTGTGTTATTTTAAGCCACTAAGTTTGTGATTATTTGTTACAACAGCAATACAATACAAAGGGGAAGCTAATACAGAGGGAAAAAAGGTAGGGTGCAAATACTCTCACTCTTTGAATTCTTTGGTTTTTCATTGAGATATGCATAAAATCCATTTGCTGAGTCACTTTTTATGTCAAAGATGATTTCCATATCAATAAAGGTACTATTCTCTCCTGCTTAAATGATGCAGGCATTTCAGTGAAGAAATCAACACTAACATATTTTAAATTAATACTAAGCATTTTTTCAGCTATAAAACTTCCACGTGATCCTTGCATAAACTGGATAAAGAAATCAAAACTCTCCTTTAACAGCTCAGAATCAAAATCCTCTGGGCTGCCCTGAGCATTCTCACATCACTATCTGGGCTGACAGATCCACATGGAAACTGGACTAAGCACTTTCAGTTTCCAACATGTCACTATTCATAGTATTAATAGTTTGTGAGCAAGAAAAGGAAGGCAGGATGGTTTCCTCCCTTCCCTGGCTCGCCTGCATTTGGCATGAGGACAGGTCAGCTGGAAGAGCAATGCCCCCTGGGAAATCATCCTGTTCAGCCTGGGTCCCCAGGGGATCCAAGTTGTTCAGTGATCACTGTGCTCCCTAAGAGGGGAGTAATCTTCCCAGGTGGCACTAGTGGTAAAGAGACAGCCTACCAGTGCAGGAGATGTAAGAGACGAGGGTCGATCCCTGGGTTGGGAAGATCCCTGGAGAAGGAAATCGCAACCCATTCCAGTATTCTTGCCTGGAGAATCCCATGGACAGAGGAGCCTCATGGGCTACAGTCCATGGGGTCGCAAAGAGTTGGACATGACTGAGGCGACTGAGCATGCATGAGCTGAGAGGGAAGGTTGGGAGCTAAATGCTTTAAAAGTGAGAATCCTCAATCCCAAAGCAGGCAGGTAGAGGCATGTTACTGGAGCCGAGGCTGTGTGCTTTTGAGAAGGCTGATGTGTGTGAGTTGAATTCTCTCTGCTACATTCCTTCTGGAGGTTGGGGGGGGGGGGTGGCAGTGGGAAGGAGGGGCACGCAGAAAGGTTCATGCTATCTGGCAGTCATTAAAGTCACCATCAAGACTTGGGAGTAAAAGGGTCTCAACCCTAAAATGTGGGTGCAGAAACCCTTCCCATAGTGTCTGCATGGAGTTCTGAAACTGGGAAAAAGCTTGTAAGGGGGCACTGTGTGTGTCTGTGTGTTCATTTGGGACCAGTAAGAGACAAGTTTGTGTTCACAAGTTCCCTAGGTATTTATATTGACCACTATTTACCCAATGCTAACCTAGCAGCCTGGAAAGAAGCCCAGGGAGGATGAGGTAGCTCTTTTCCTTTCTGTCCTAAATACCTTCCTTTAAGATATCCAGCCCATCTGAACCCAGGTGTGGACACAGAGCTCCGGGTGGGCCAATCACAGTACCCAGCCACAGTGACTGGTCCAGGAAGGGACATGTGGCACAAGACCTTCTCCAAGGGGCTTCTTTAGAAGCCAAAACACAGTCTCACCTTTCTTGTGTGTCAGGAACTGTGCGCCTCTGATGTGGAAATGGCCAAGTAAGGGAACCTGGAGGCCTCAAGTTCCAAGCAAAGCCTTCTGGGCTGTCAAGCCCTGATCTGTGTATGAGCTACAGACCACTCTGGGGTTCACTCATGCATGAGGCCCCGCTCTACCCTTCTTGAGGTTTGGTTATGAGAGCCAGAATTTCATCCTTTACTGGTTCAGTTAATTCACTTTGCATATCTACCCATCAGAATGAAGAAAAGAAACCGAGAAATAGACACTTACGGAAAAACAAGGCACAGATGCTGCCCTCAGAGAAATGAGGATTCATATGAAAAGATAGGAACAGTTACAGAAGAAAATAAAAGTTAAAATATACTGAAGGGCTTCCCCGGTGGCCCAGTGCTCAAGATTCCACCTGCAGGAGATAGGCATTCAATCCCTGGTCTGGGAAGATCCCACATGCCACAGAGCAACTAAACGCGGGCGCCACAACTGCTGAGCCTGAGCTCGAGAGCCTGGGAGCCACAATTCTGAGCCCGCGTGCTGCAACTACTGAAGCCCACGTGGCCTCGAGTCCACGCTCCTCAGCAGGAGAATCCGCTGAAACAAGAAGCCCGCGCAGCACAACGGAGAGTAGCCCCCGCTTACCGGAGCTAGAGAAAAGACAAAATAGCAACAAAGACCCGGCAGAGCCAGAACAGGTTAAAATGCATATACTTTAGCATCACATAGCACCCACTTCACATATACCTGTACAGTGAACAATTCTATTGTCAAATGTATGAAGAATGTGCTAGCGTGGACAAGCTGAGTGGTTTATAACAATGCCCATTATTCAGCTCCCCTTGGGACTCAGGAATTTCTGGACTTTGTTTTAAACAATTTCACTTTCTGAAAGACAGTGGAAAGTACACAGACATCTGAGTGAGATATAGCGAAAACTCTGGACCTGCCACTCCCAGCTACCTATTCATGTCAATCTGGATGTCTTCATCTGAAAACACCACCTTGACTCAAAATGCCTGAAACAATACAGAAATGGATTTTTCCAATCTGACAAGTCCAGGGGTGGAGTGACTTTGAGGTTAGTTAACTCAAAGGCTTATTCATGTCATCATAGACCCTGGTTCTTCAGCTTCTCCACTTTGCTATTTCAGTTCATAAGATGACTGTATTTATTCCAGGCGTCATACCCAGGAAACATCAAACCCAGAGATTCTACATTTTTAATGTCCCCTTAGGAATTCTAAATCTTTTTCAGGACATCCAAACCCCAGCATTAGTTTGAACTGAGTCACATGTCAAACCCCAAATTAATCACTTAAAAAAGGAACAACTTCACCCTGATTGTCTTAAATTACTCAGGATGTACATTTGGAATGTGGGCTAGGAATGCTTTCCTCTAAAGCATGTGAGGGTTAGGGGTAAGGCGGTGTGCAATATACTCAACATAATTTAGGCTCTACCAGCAAGGAAGAAGGGGAGATGCAAGCTAAGCTAGCAACTAATAATGTCTGATGGAGTGACACAGGTTTCCTGCAAAGCCTCTCTGAGCCTTGATTTTCTCATCTATAGAATGGGATTCAAAATATCTATGATAAAGGTTTGTGAGGAACAAATGGAATAGTAATTTGCTTAACATATAGTAAGTTCTCAGTAAGTATTCACTTTCCCCTTTCCCTTCTCATTCAAAATACATGCATTCAGCCACCCTTTTTTGCACATTTACTATGCACTAGGTATCAGGGACATGGTTGTAAATAAGACAAACACAGTCCCTAGTGTATTTACATTCTGCAGGAGAGACAAAACACAGCAATTGGTAAGAAAAGTAATTGTGATCATGGTAATGCTGAAAGAAGTAGAGGGAGATGTCATGTTCAAGGAATCTTTTGATTCTTTTCAATTTAGGGGGGGAAAAAAATCAAAGAACAGTATCTCATTTTTCCTGAGCATCAAATACAAAGAGAAACGTTCACCATACACTGATCTTTGCTCCTTTAGGCTCAGCTGATTTTAAAAAGTGAAAGATTATTCCAGTTGTACTTTCCTATCTTAATTCTGCAGTGGTAACTTAAATTTTTATATACTTCCATCACATAGGCTTTTTAAAAAATCTCTCTGCTTATCTATGGTTAAAAGAATAAAAATGATTTCCTCAAGGAAAGTTCAACCAATGGTAACAGCCACAGTTGTACCACAAGGCATAGGCATAGCTTTGAACATTTTTTTTTTTAATTAGGGCAGGACATTAAATCTAAATGTATTTCGAAATTTTTATAAGTTTTGTACTGTCACAAATAAAAGCACTACCTCACATTCACAAATTACGTAATTCAGAGGTTCCTCAATTTGGCTGTGTATCACAGTACCACAGAAAACTTGATAAAAATATAGATACCGTCAATCCTCATTATTTGTGGATTCTGTATTTGCAAATTCACATACTAACTAAAATGCATTAATGATCCCAAAAGCATCACTCATGCACTTTTATGATCACTCGCCAACAAATACAAAGAGGTAAAAAATCTCAGTCATCCCATATGCACCTTCCTGGCTGAGGCAGAAAAAGGCAAGGCTGTTTTCTTGTTTAGGCTTTCATACTTTTTCCACAGACTCTGAAAAAATTAGATAGTCCTTTTTGCGGTCTAATTAGTGGCCTTATTTTTGCATTTTTGTGCTTTTTGTTCAGCACCACCTCCCTTCCCTCAACCCATGCAGTCCCTCCAGCAGAGCTGAAATGCTGTCTAGCCTTCCTTAGCACCAGAAAGCTGTATGTGCTTTACAGAGCAACATGGGTGACAGGAGCTCGGTTCAGATACAAGTGCTGTTGGCCATGATGTTCAATATTAATGAATCAGCATCCAAAACAGCAAGAGAAAATGTGCTGATCTCTGTGTAAGGCCACTCGGGAAAGTGCCAAAGTAACACCTGCAGTGCATAATGAAGCTATGGGAAAGATGGAGAAGTAGCTAAATTTGTGGGTTCATGAGACAACGATAGTTGTTTAGTTTAAACAGAGTGGGTGGCATTGCTGTGAGGGTGAAAGCCAAAGAAATTTGTGGTCATGTTACCCAGAGTCAAGAAATTTGAAACCCTACAAAAACAAATAAGATACAAGGATATATTGTACAACACAGGAAATGGAGCCAATTTTATAATAACTATAAATGGAGTACCTATTGAGACACCCTCCACCCATCTATCCACCTTCTCATCCACCAAATGTAAGCATCAAACGGGCAGCATCCATGAATATTTGTCCACTAGAGTGACTCAAATAACTACTCAGTGATTTTTCACAAAATAGTCACTCTTTCGAAGCTGTGAGGGGAACTGAATTCTTCCTATAAATCAGTGGTTCTCAAAACAATGGCGATTTTGCCTCCCAAATGTCCAGGGGATATTTGGCAAATCTAGAGCCATTTCAGTTGCTACTGGCATCTAGAGCGTAGGGGACAGGGATGCTGCTAAACATCATACAATGCACAGAACAGACGCCACCCCCCAAATAAAGAATGACCTGGCCCCAAATGTCAGTCATGCCCAGGATGAGGCAAATCTGCTTGCCAGCATGGATGTAATAATCACAGTAGGCAGTTTCTCATCCTTGGACACTGCATGCCTCCCATATTTTACTGTTGAAATGACACAGCAGTTCTGAGTCACATTACCCTCCAACAGCATGCCTACCATGCAGTCTGTGTTAGTTGCTCGGTCGGGTCTGACTCTCTGTGAGGCCATGGGCTACAGCCCACTAGGCTCCTCTGACCATGGGATTCTCCAGGCAAGAATACAGGAGTGGGGTGCCATTTCCTTCTCCAGGGGATCTTCCCAACCCAGGGATCAAAGCTGGGTCCCTTGCACTGCAGGCAGATTCTTTACCATCTGAGTCCCCACTATGGAGTAGCTGTGTGGAAAGATGCCTGGGGAAGGCGTTTCTCTCTCCTGTCTTACTGGCTTATTGTTATTCATCCTAAGCCGAGAAGCCATGTGTATTTTTCTCTGCAAGTTTTCAGACATCTTTCCTATTTGCATTACCCATCCCTATTTCCTTCTTTGCATATCATACAAAGTGCAGTCCAGCATCATAGGAAACAGGTGTACCCTGACCCTGTTTGTGAGTTTCCATAAAGGGTCTGGGGTGAGAGGAAGTACATCCAGGGGCCCATGACTATGTCCTGTGCCTCCACCTCCCTCTTCTTCCTCCGGGGAATGAAGGGAACCTTCACCTGCCCAAGATGCAAACTCTGTGATAGCACATGAGATCAGACCTGCTGTCCAGCTCCCTCGGTCACATGCTGAGACAGTGAGCAAAGAACAACAGATTACTAAAGATCATATTCCCTGAACAGAAATATTTGCAGGCAGGGCAGAACACTTGAACTCAGGTGCAGCATTTCATTTTCAGTAAGGTTTTGTTTCACAATGAATAAGGGATCTTCCTGGACCAGGCATCGAACCAGTATCTCCTGCATTGGCAGGCAAATTCTTTACCACTGAGCCATCAGAGAAGCCCCCAGATAGACTGTCTGTTTAGAGTAAGTTTTAAGTTCACAGCAAAATTGAGTGGAAAGGGCAGAGTTTTCCTATGTTTCCTGTCCCCTTGTTACACCCCTATCCTTCCCTACTGTCAACCCCCTACAGCAGAGTGGTTGATTTGTTCTAACAGATGAACCTACCTTGACATATCATCTTCACCCAAAATCCATAGTTTGTATTAGGGTTCCCTTTTAGCATTGTCCATTGTGTGGGTTTTGACAAGTGCATAATGACAGGTATCCACCCTCTCAGTATCACGCAGAAAATAGTTTCACTGCTCTAACAATCCTCTGTGCTCTACCTGTTTATTCCTCCCCTCCCCATCCCTAACAACCACTGAATTTTTTTTTTTTATGGTCTCCATCAGTTCATTTCAGTTCAGTCGCTCAGTCGTGTCCAACTCTTTGCGACCCCATGAATCGCAGCACGCCAGGCCTCCCTGTCCATCACCAACTCCCGGAGTTCACTTAAACTCAAGTCCATCGAGTCGTTGATGCCATCCAGCCATCTCACCCTCTGTCGTCCCCTTTTCCTCCTGCCCCCAATTCCTCCCAGCATCAGAGTCTTTTCCAATGAGTCAACTCTTCACATGAGGTGGCCAAAGTACTGGAGTTTCAGCTTTAGCATCATTCCTTCCAAAGAAATCCCAGGGTTGATCTCCTTTAGAATGGACTGGTTGGACGGTCTCCATAGTTTTGCTTAATCATTCAGGATATATAACCTTTTCAGATTGGTTTCACTTGGAAATTGGGGGGGACAAAAAAACCCCAGATGAGACCTATTCGAAGAGACATAAAATAGTATCATGTGTTCAGAAAACCAAGGCTTCCCAGGTGGTGCAGTGGTAAAGAATCTGCCTGCCAATGAAGGAGAGGCAAGAGATACAGGTTCAATTCCTGGGTCAGGAAGGTCCCCTGAAGTAGCAAATGGCAACTCATTCCAGTATTCCTGCCTGGAAAATTCCATGGAGAGGAGTTTGGCAGGCTACAGTCCATGGGGTCACAAAGTCAGACATAGCTGATTGACTGAGCACACAGGCATGTTCAGAAACCACATGTGATCCAAACAAGAGCATCATGTACAAAGAGGAGGACTGGAGAGGTACACAGAGGCCAGATCAAGAAGGGCCTTTGCACCATTTGAAGAAATCAGGACTTATCTTTTAGGCAACAGGCAGTCACTGAAAGGTTTAAGAAAGAATGTGAAATTACCAAATTTTCACTTCTGACAAATCACTCTGATGGTGGAGGTGATGTATGACTTGGTCAAGTAACTTGACCTCTCTGAGCTACTTTATTCCTACATTTGTAGAATGTGGACAACTGTGTGCATACCATAAGACTGCTGTCAGGATTAATGTGCTAATATATTTTGTTATTATTGTTATTGTTATTGCCACTGTTATCAGAAGAGTGAGAGGTCAGAGGGAAGGCGGTGAGAAGCAAATTTATCTGCTCCCACATGGTCTTCATCAACACAACATTATTATTCCAGAAAACGCTTGTCCTGAAAGGTAGAAGTGGCAAATAGCTTCATTTTTCACTGCAGGAACATCCTCTAAGACCAGTGAATTTTGCAATAAATAAAAAGCCTCAAATGACGGTTTATATCCCAGGTCTGTTTGAACCCTTTCCCTCAAAATCGTCACCTTCACTCCTTCCTCCAATCCTACACTACTCTTCACTGTCATTATCCAAGACCCCACATCATCAGACCCACCAAGCAGAATTCAAAACCTCTGAAATAGCTGGGCTAAGTCCTCCTCCCTCTAGATGCTACCAGGAGCCTGGAGATGGAGCCTTCCTTCATTGGCCATCAGCAAGGGGCTCTGCTCTGTCTTATGACCAGATTGTTGGTGACATTTTCAGGAAGCCAGCATGCAAGAACAGGCGGCCTGGCAAGTAGCAATGCTGCAGGTTGAGAGAGGAAGAGAGATTGAAGATGGCAAGAGAGGAGCGACTGAGTGAAGCATCATTGAGAAACCTTAGGGATAGGCTGTGGGGAGAGAGGACACTTCAGGATGAAAACTGAGTAACTGGGTAGGTCATAGAAGGGTTTTCTCAAGCAGAACCTGTACAGTTTGGTGGGTACGATCTGGTATGTGCATTGACACCTGTCAGAATCAGTTTTGTTGGGCTTATTCTGATTTCTACCCATTCGACAAGATGTCACACCAAAGGCCCCATCAGAGGTGGGAATGCCTGGATGCAAACAGTTCAGCTGAGGCTTCTCAGGTTCCATAAATGAACATCATCTCCAAGCTCCGCTTGGATAGAATTCTCTCCTCAATGAGAAACTCCACCTGCATGTGGCTGGGCCTGCTTGCGGGCCCTCTGTTCTTTCTTGTGCCTGCCTACAGGCTCTCTCATGTGTGGACGTGAGAGCTGGGCCATAAAGAAGGCAGAGCGCCGAGGAATTGATGCTTTCGAGTTTCAGTGTTGGAGAAGACTCTTGAGAGTCCCTTGGACAGCAAGATGATCAAACTTATCAACTAATCAAACAGCAAAGTCAATCTTAAAGGGAATCAACCCTGAATATTCATTGGAAGGACTGATGCTGAAGCTCTAATACTTTGGCCACCTGATGTGAAAAGACCCTGAGGCTGGGAAAGATTGAGGTCAGAAGGAGAAGGTGACAGAGGATGAGATGGTTGGATGGCATCACCAATTCAATGGACATGAACTTGGGCAAACTCCAGGTATTGGTGATGGACAGGTAAGCCTGGCGTGCTACAGTCCATGGGATCACAAAGAGTTGGACTCGACTAAACGACTGAACAACAAAGGCCAATTTCTAAACTGCTAATGCTCAGAAAGTATAAAATCCATTCTCACTGATGTAGATTTTCCTGAAGATTTGGGTGGAAAGACAAAGGGTGAACAACTCCTCCTGGTGTTAGCAATGGAGGTCTGAGGTCCCAAGAACCTGCTCCTCCCCGACCACCCCCTACCTGGGCAGAGCAGGATGACGGATTACCTGACCATCAAGGAAAATGTGAAGGCTCCCTTCGCAATCTCCCTCTGCCCTCAAGTTCCTCTCAGTGGGCTGATCTACTACCCTGCCCCTCAGTAGTCCTTTCTGGTCTATCCAGTTGATAACTCCTCCCCTAACATTCCTTAGCAAAATTCATGCATTTACATAATTCCTTCAGCAACGCAAAAGCAAGCAAATAGGGCTCAGCCAAACAAAAATTCTCACCTCCCCAGGCCACCCTTCTTTCTTTGTCTGAAGGCATACTTATTAGAGAAGTAACGCTGACTACAGGAAAAGTATACTTAAATGAAGACTGGTCTCTGGAAACTGGAGCTTGGCACTTGTCATACATTTTATGCCCAAATATTTCCCTGTCCAACCTCCCATACCTTCAAGTGTGAAGACTGATGGCACTTGTTGAAACTACTCCCCTTTGCAGCTTCAAGACTCCTCTCCCCCACCCTTTCTTCTACCTTGGAGACTATAAGGGCTCAGGATTTCTGGCCCATCTCACCCTTTCAGTCACCTTCATCAAAATGAAGTTCACCACACTCCTCTGCTCTTGATCTCAGGTGGCCTTGGTCTGCAACAGTTTGGAGCAAGGCTTGGGTTCCAAGCCAGAGGCTGGGCTGGGTCGCAGCCGTGAAAGCACCAGATCCTCGCCACTAGACTAGTGGTCAGTCACAAGGGCCCTGACCCTTCAGCTTTGCAGAAAAGAATTCCCACAAAGACAGAAAGTAATGAAGGTAGTAAAGCAGTTTTTAAGATGAAAACGGACAGTATGTGTAGATAGGCACATGAGCCAACTCAGAGGGAGAGTCCTTGAGTCATACCCTTGTGGCAGTTTGAATTACTTTTATGGAGTATTTCTTCTGGGGTTCATTTGGCCAATCATTTTGATCTGCCTGGTTCACAGTCCATATTTGATATATCTCAGGATCCTCCCATGTGTGTGCACACATCTCTTAGCCAAGATGGATGCTATTGCAAAGGCATCTGGGTAGAGCATCCCTTGACATTGCTCCCCCTTTGGCCTGCAAGGAACCTGTTCTGTGCATGTGTGGTCGGGGCGGTCTCCTGAACAAGAAATATGTGGTTTTGGCAGGGCCCAAACTCCTCCCTCAATTGTCCTGCTACTCTTGACTCAGTTTCACTCAATAGGGAATGACTCTCCAATTACTTTACCCTGGGTTGGGGGGTGCATGGAGAGGCGGGGGCATCTACCTCCTGCCTCACTCCCACACAGTCTTTTGGGAATAATTTCAGCAAGAGTCAATGGTTCTTTCTGTTTCCATCCTTTGCATTTCTTTTTTAAAGTGCTACACTCAGAGCAGCACAGAGTCTGGGGAATGGATGGGATAGTTGAGATAGAAAGGAGATGAACAAATCAGAAGAAAATCTTTTTTTCTTTAAAGATGTGCCATTTGTTACAGATTCACATACTTCTTTACCCTCTTTCAAATTGGGTCCATAGTCGCTCCCAAGGTTGTTGTGAAGTGAGAAGTATTAAAAAGTACTTAGAACATGCAGAAAGGAAATGCTCAACAAATATTAGCTGTTGTCATTATTCTCTCAACAGGTTTCAGGGAACATAGTTGAAGGGGCATTTTCCTTTAGAAAGAGAGGTAAGGAAAATTTCCCCAAGAGAAAACCTGTCTCCTTTGAATAAAGTTAAATGAAGGAACTCTGACTGGGCCAGTGAGAGTTTACTAGTAAGCTTGACAAAGAAAGTAAACTGTAAATAGCCAGTAAGTAATGTTTAAGCTCTTGATTAGCACTGCAGAAGTAAATCTTTAAAAAAAAAAAAAAAGTGCATGTTTTTTAAAAAAAGCATTGGGTTTTGTTCCTTAGCTAATCTTAAAGGTAGTGAAGCCTTCACATGAAATGTAAGAAAACTATGGAGTTAAACAAGATCCTTCTTCTGTACCAAGACTGCTATCCAAGTTACTCCCACGCTACCCATCTGCATTTTTTCCTGTCCTCCTGCTGAAGAACATTTGTTTTGCCATGGGTATGCAGCTAAAGGAACCAAACTATCCTCACCTAGTAAGCAATTAACGTCTGGGATCAGAAAATGAAATTCCATCTATAGGGCACCTTGGATCCTGAAGTCAGATTGACAGTCCTTTCAGACTAGTTCAATGATTCTTCTGGAAAAAGTTCTCTCCACCCAGGATATACAACTGGAGTATCTTACAGGGTTGCCTAGAGTATAAGGACTCGGGACACACTGAAAATCACCAAAGCTTAAATCTAAAACATTTCTGTAGGTAAAAGAGGATTGCTCCAGGAAATCAGGGCTCCTTTCCCCCAATCCAGCAAGTAAAGGCCAGGGGTAAGGAGTCTCAGTAAGACTCCCTAAGGCAAAGCATATGTGGAAAATGCTCCAAATAAATATTTGGCAAGCATCAATTTTATACAGCTGGAAGGAATAGTTCTCAAAATATCAAGATGTGATATTTCAGGGAAATTCTGAATGCTCCTTTCTGTTCAGCATCATTTGTTTTTTAACATAATTGAGATCACATTATAGGTCCTGTTCAGTTTGTTTACTTCATTTAACCTACAGTAATTTTCCATAGCATAGGTATAAGAATATTTCATATTCCCAACATACGTTTTGTAAAGTACATAATTTTCTTCTATCACTGGAGATTTATGTATTTTTACATTTCACCATAAATAAAGAGCTGATAAAAACTGGGTTTAAATGTGGATCCAGATCTCTGGTTATTAGCCTAGGATATTTTCCAAGAAGTGAATTATTGATCAAAGAATTTGAGTGTTTTTAAAGACACCGAATGATAGGTTTTAACACTCTTCCTGCAGTAAGTGCATGCGTTCCTCGATATAGTCTCATAAAATAAATAAAACCAAAACTGATGCACAGGAATTGGCTTTAGCTTATTGAATTTCAGGTTTTCATTTAGCAGTTTGTATTCTTATTTCATCTTCTGTGAATACTTCCCTGTAGTTCAGATGGTAAAGAATCTGCATGCAATGCTGGAGACCTGGGTTCAATCCCTGGGTCGGGAAGTTCCACTAGAGAAGGAAATAACAACCCACTCCAGTATTCTTGCCTGGCGAATCCATGGACAGACAAGACTGGCGGGCTACAGTCCATGGGGTTGCCAAGAGTTGAACATGACTGAAGTGACTTAGCACTAGCACTCATTCCTTTTACTCTTGGCATCTTAATACTTTTAAAATATATACTAATATAAGGGGTTGAGAGGTAATGGTAACAACTAAAGGGTACAAAGTTTATTTTTGGAGTGATGGAAATGTTCTAAAATTGACTGATGTTAATACTAAAACCCACTAAACTGGAAACTTTAAATGGGTGAATTGTATGGTATATGAATTATATCTCAAAAAGCTGTTTTTAAAATATTAGCAAAAATAACTTCCATATTTCCCTCTTTCAAAATCTGTTGGCAAATTTTCTGAGTCTGATTGTTTTTTGTCCTCTCATATTTGGGAAATACACACTTTGAGTTAAATCTATTATCTGTTCCTTAATGAATCTGATTGTTTTTATCTGGAAAATTCCCTGACATGCAAAGACAGTCACCAACAAGTTCTTCAATTTATTTTCATCCTTAATCCATCTGGATTTTGGTGCACGTTACAAAGTTATAATTTAATGTTTTCCAAATAGGTGCTTATTAAGTTTATCCCTGTCCCCTCTTCCTCACCATGTTCCGATGGTTGCCATGCAATGGTTTATATATACCAGCATCTATTTCTGGGCTATTACTGTTTTCAGTCTGAGAGTTTAATTATAATATTCTCTTAACATTTATCTTTAAAATATGGCTTATATATAGTATTAGTTGACTTCATTAATCCCTTTCAAAGCATTCTTAGCTATTCTTGCACATTTTTTCCTTCTGGATGAAATTTAGAATAATTCTACCAAGGCTTTGAGAATATGATGCTGTACTTATATTTGAATGATGGATTAATCTGGGCAGAAGGGACATATTTAAAATATTTACCAGCTAGGAGCAAAGTTTTTTTATTCTACTGAAGTATTTTATTCATCAGGTCCCACACATATCTTAAGTTTGTCCATACATTTTACAGAGCTTCTTGCCACGATCAAAGATAACCTATTCCCCTTACATCTTAAAACAACTTTTTTTTTGCTTGAATATGGAAAAACTGGTTTTTGCATGTGTGGCAGTATTTGCTAATGTCTTATTAATTTCAAGTCCAGATTCCTGAGCATTCAACTTGGACTATCATCTGCACTAATAAAAACAGCCTTTTCTTTCCCAATACTTATAACTCATTTCTAGTCTGGCTTTTATTACACTGAAAAATAGTAAATCAATATTCTGATGACAAGCTCTGAGAACTTTAAGCATATATTAAAATTAAATCCTTGACAAGCAGACTTAAAAAGGATACATAAAGCTTTCAAGAGCTGAGGTTAATCAGCTGTGCCACATTGTAGAGTCTGTTTCATCTAAAACAAGGCTAAAGATTATGTATACAAATAGCTGTTTCACTTCATTGTACAGCAGAAACTAACACAACCATTGTAAAGAAATTACACTCCAATTAAATAAATAAAGTGGGGCTAAAGAGCACCCAGAGTCAGCCTGGTGGCTCTGACAGGAAAGAATCTGCCTACAATGCAGGAAGACCCCGAGTTCGATTCTGGTGTCAGGAAGATCCCCTGAAGGGAATGACAACCCATTCGAGTATTCTTGCCTGGTGAATTCCATGGGCAGAGAAGCCTGGTGGGCTACAGTTCATGGGGTCACCAAGAGTCAGACATGACTGAGGGACACACGTGAAGAGCACACAGAAGGGTTTACCCAATCAGGTGAGGAGACATCTGGAGCTGGCACTCAATACTCAGGAAGCGGGGGACTTCAGACCACAAGTAACAACTTGTTAGTATTTATGGTCACTGTTCCTCAGCAGACAGAAGCTTCCTCAGCAGACAGAAGCTAAAGCTAGTGATGCGCAGAAAGCAACACTGGCTATTAAACTGCATTCTTCTAAAGTTCCCTGTCTAGCTCTTTTGGCATAAACTGTGTTACACTTTTTACCATGATAATACCCTCTCTCTCAGACATTTCTGCCTAAAGAATAAATTTTTATGTTTTGAATAACTACTCACACAAAACACTTGCTGGTTACAAACTATCAGATCCAACTACTGAATTTAATACTGGGGTGCTTGTAGCTAACACACAAAAAAGTAACTTATGTAGCTAACAAAATAAGACTAACTTGCTGGGAGGGATTGGAGGCAGGAGAAGAAGGGGACAATAGAGGATGAGATGGCTGGATGGCATCACGGACTCGATGGACGTTGAGTCTGAGTGAACTCCGGGAGTTGGTGATGGACAGGGAGGCCTGGCGTGCTGCAGTTCATGGGGTCGCAGAGAGTTGGACACGACTGAGCGACTGAACTGAACTGTGGAGATAAGGCACCAGTTTCTGAATAGCTGATTTTAATGGTGATATGACTACTTCCAAATGCATTCAGTCACACTCATATTCAAAAGAGTAAAACCCACAGTAACCACACGTGTCACGAAAGTCTTGCATTTACTGATTTATTTTCACCATGATGAGAAATGATTTTTACTTTTCTAAGCCAACTAAAAAAGTTCAGGTCAGTTTACTCTACTGGTGAAATGAAGTAAAACATGGCTTCTTCCTCCCCTAAATGACTACAAAAACATCCATGTATGTTCTTTAAGTAAACTGTACTTGAATGACACAAATATCAACACATGTTTAGAGACAATAGTAGTTGATTTTCAGGGCTGAGTGGTAGCTTATCACGGTCTGAGAAAAGCCTAGGTAATCGCCTGTCAAGGAAGAACCATTTTTATTAACTCTTATTCTTAACATGTGGAGAAGGCAATGGCATCCCACTTCAGTACTCCTGCCTGGAAAATCCCATGGACGGAGGAGCCTGGTGGGCTACAGTCCATGGGATCGCTGAGGGTCGGACACGACTGAGCAACTTCACTTTCACCTTTCACTTTCATGCATTGGAGAAGGAAATGGCAACCCACTCCAGTGTTCTTGCCTAGAGAATCCCAGGGACGGGGGAGCCTGGTGGGCTGCCGTCTATGGGGTCACACAGAGTCGGACACGACTGAAGTGACTTAGCAGCATTCTTAACATGAATCTTGATCAGCACTTCATTAACTAGAATACTTCCATTAAAAAACTGCAGTTTCTGTATGTTTAAGGACTTGGGAACACAATTTCTAATAATTCCCTATAAAAGACCTTAAATCACAGTAAAAGAAATTAGTGTTTAATAAGTGAAATATAGGAATTTGAGTAATTTATCTTTCCCAAAGAACTTACATTTCTGCTCCTCCTGAATGTAGTATGGGTTTCCTTTCAAAATCATCTTCTTGACTCTTCCAGTTGTTTGTCACACTAGTATGAATTTCATTTATGTTGAAAAGCATAAAATTAAGAGTCCTAATGGTATATAATCCCTGTAAAGCTATTAGCAATAGGGTAATATTCAGACACATATAAGTAAGTAAACTTTCTAGAAAGAAAAGGTACCACAGTTTCATAAAAGATGGTGGGTCCACAGTTTTAGTGTGGGGCTTGGGGAAATGGATTCTAAAATCATTGCTTTTATGTCTATGGGGAGAAAAAAAATCCCTCAAAGCTGCCAATTTAAACATTAATAAGATTTACTCACACTGCAATAAGAGCAGTGCTATGAATGATAACTTTAGATATTTATAAACTTTTTTAACTTTCAATTTTCAATTTTGTTAAATTTAAAAATCCATACAATTGAAAGCACATAGGCACGAAGCTAACAACCAGTGACTCCAGGTAAAGGTTATATAACGCTCACTGTCCCATTACTTTTAACTTTCCTATAACTTTGCAAATACTACAAAAAAAAAGTGAAAATGTCTATAGTATAGTAGTCAAGACACCACGGATGAAGTTAAGAAAACACAAGACATAGACATGAAGTATGTCACCGAAAATCACGAGTTTTAGAGTTGGGTTTTTTTTAAAGGCATAACTTACAGGTAAAACTTTTCTTCTAAAAAAGAGCATGAGAGAGACACACGTGACATGCATTAAAAGAACAAGTTGGTTTAGAAGTCAACAGAGACAGAACGCTATGCATATAATGCCCTCATTGACATCACGCCTTGAATTTTCAATGTGGGCATATTTTTCTTGGTCCAACATTGGCTGCCATGTTAAATCATGCAAACCACAGCAATCCACTGACTTGCACGTTCTACACATGACAGTCTCCCAAAGCGTGAAACTTTCATTCAGGAGGGTCGGTATAACAAATCTCTCCATAAAACTGTTTCCTAACTCTATGAAATAAAATGTTTTCTCAGCTGAATGCCTGAACACTGTGTGATATTATGAATTTCCCATATACTATTTAAGTTGGCTAAGTTTTAACAATAAAGTTCATGAATTTAATTCTTTTTAACATCTCATTAGTCTCCCAAAGCGTGAAACTTTCATTCAGGAGGGTCGGTATAACAAATCTCTCCATAAGATAAAACTGTTTCCTAACTCTATGGAATAAAATGTTTTCTCAGCTGAATGCCTGAACACTGTGTGATATTATGAACTTCCCATATACTATTTAAGTTGGCTAAGTTTTAACAATAAAGTTCATGAATTTAATTCTTTTTTAACATCTCAGGTAATGATAAAAACTTCCTATGTCCTATTAGATCTTTGGCTGAATGCTGTCACCTTAGAACAAGTGCAAGTTGGTGCTTTTTAAAAAAAATCTTCATTTACTTTTAGATATGAGATAGCAATAGCAACCACAAATCTGTCTTTTGGTGAAAAGTAGATGCTAAAAGAGTAAAAACTATATGCTAAAGATAATATCAATACTGAGACAATCTGTCTCAAACCTAATGTTCCTCTTTAGGATTCCCAGGCCTTCAAGCACACTAGGTGGTACAACAGCACACCTTTCCCCTCCTCATCGGTTCTGAGAGAGAAGGGAACTGACAATGTAAGAGCTAAGGACTAACCAGTGGGCAGGTAACTTGAAGAAACAAGAAGCGGGGAAGCCAGTTCCTTTCAAAGGGTGGCAGAAGTGGCAGCTGGATGCACGAGTCTGGAGCATAGACACAAGCTGATCCAAAGAGCAATATCCTTAATTTCTGGGGACAGTACAGATCGCTGCTTTTTAATACTCATATGACTCTTCACCCCTTCTTAGTTCTACAGGCCAATTACTACCAAACACAAGAGAACTGAGGCTGTAATATGGGTCACTATGAAAACTAGTTTATATACAGCTGGATAGCAGGATGCAGGGAGACTGGAGGAGGAGAAGAGACATATTTGAAAAAATTGGGTGTTACTCTGTAGACACTATAACAACCCAAGATACCTTAACTTTTTTAGTAACCTAAGATGATTCACAGAATCAACTGAACTAGAAACTGTTTCTCCTTTTAAAAACACATGTACATTGTTAAAAGCAAAAATGAGAAATATTCACATTCAGTCAAGCCCGTTTTTTTCAAGTTCCCTGAGATGGCAAATATAGATACACAACATAGCTCAAAGTAACAGCAGAAAGTCAATCATTTACAAGATCGTTTAGAATAAAGTCAAATTTCTTTTTCAACATAATCTACAAGATAAATTATATCCCGATTGGGTTATTGCTATAAATCTAGTCAAATCAGGAAAACCCCTCATATTTAAAGCTCTCCAAGTAATTTTGGCACAAGTCAAATCTTAAAAGAGTTTAAAGTCCCTGAGCTCTTTAAAAGGCTAGCTTGCCTTCAACCTCTCCCCCAGCTACCTTCCCCTACAATGCCTTGCAACCTGCCCGAGTGTCTCATTAACTGTAAGTCCAGGCTTAAGGATACAGCCTTTCTAACCGACCCTGCTCTGCAGAAACCATGTAGCTTCTCTGGCTTGAAGAATCCAGTTGGATTCTCGAGGCGCAAGAATCAAATGGGGGTAGATCTCCTGCCTCCTTATTAATATTTCTAAAACTGCCTACAACATTCAGGGTTTTAACGTCTCCAGGGCTTTATGTCTCAGATGCTCATCCAAACACTGGATGGCAAAGAGGTCAATGTCCGTGTCGAATTTGTTGGCAAACAAGTGGTGCACGTGCAACAGCCAGTTCAAATCACCAGCTCCGAAAACGCACACAGAGCGCACGTGGACGCCGCTGCATGGCGGGTAGGGGGCGCCCTTGGAAACGTCTCCTTCAAAGTACTGCCATTTAACAAACCTGGCAATCGCTTGCATGTCAGACATGTCATACTTATGGCTTAAGGACAATGACCCTGGGACTTCGGGGATCCTCTGAATAGTGGCCCAGAGATACTCGTCTGGGCTGTATGTGTCTTTTGCCCACTCCATAAACTTTTGGATATTTTGGTTCTGGAGCACGTACTCCACATACTCCCTACTGACCACAAAATAGGCACTGCCTGAAAACAGAGGTGTTTCAAGAGGTGGATGTATTTTGTCAGTCCCCATGTTTGTCAGCTTTCCATTCACGACTTCATAATGCTTTTTCCACCTTTCTTTCTTATGGGATGGCATTCTCTCCGTTTCTAGGTTGTTCTCACCCATCAACAGCTTGAGCTTCCTGACAATTTCCAGGTTGGTTTTAATAGGAAAATCCATACCGCAGAGATTTATCAGGTACTTCCAGCCTGCATTCATCCGGTAGAGGTCCTGCATGCAGTTAAGGTCAGCCTGAACCCGGCTCCAGGACGCATACACCACGCTCTCCAGCTGACTGGCGACAAAGACATTACTGAAGCAGGATGCGATGCCAACAGCTGCAGCCAAAAAGGATTCCTCTGATTTTCTATCCACGTGAATACAATAGAAATTCTGAGGCATATAAATGGCCCTCAGGAGCCTGTCAAGCATTTCAATTTTGTGATGAACCACTATAGAATATGCTATTGGAAATTCCGCCTCTTCTTTACTAAGTGGTTCTATAATATATTTGCGCTTCTTGATGAAAGAAGCACAATCACCAGTCATGTTTATATAGTCATCGTTTGTCCATCGAGTGCGCTTTTTAAATTTCACTGTTAGACTCTCAAGCTTTACCTTTTGGATTTCATCTACATCACCCTGTAGAATTTTGGTGCAATTAATATTACTACTAGGATTCTCTTCAAACAGCTCCAAATGTCCAAAATTTACAAATTCAGGCTTTTGATGAATTCTTAAAACAGTGAATGTGACCACCGAAAAAGCAAGAAATAAGAAGTAGTATTTAGTGGGATAAGAAAAAAGTTTCCTCCTCCACAACTTCCTCAGCATTTCAACAACTGGGGACTTGGCTTTATTAAGGGTAGTCTTCCAGGCTTCAGGCAGTACCGATTTCGTCTCTGTCGTGGTCTGGAGATTTGTCAGTTTGCATTTATCAAAAGTGCAAAGGCATCTTGAAATTGGACGATAGCACTAAGAGAAAAATAGAAAGGGTACACACACATATATAAATAGAATCTTTTATGACATCTTCTCATCAGGTTCAAAAACTGTCCTCTTTGCTACAAGGTCAGAAGACAAAAACAAAGTGGGTCAATCCGAGAAAAGTGTTAAAGGATACCCATAATTGCTAGTATTAATGCCAGATTATCTTTTTTTTTTTTAAGTTGAGTACAAGGATATGCTAGAATATCCTATAATCAACACTTTACTTCTCAGGTATATTGAGGTGCAAAATACAGTTGAAGACCTAGGCTGTACTTATTGAATTCTCCATAGGGTAAGTTTTGGTGTTTATTTTGCAGGGGAGGGAGGAGTTATTGTTGCTTTTTGTTTTCTTTGGCTGTATTGCACAGCATGTGGGCTCTTAGATTGAACTGCACCCACTGAGTGGAAGCACGAAGTCTAAACCATTGGACCACCAGGGAAGTCTCAGCTGGTGAGTTTTTGATCCTGGGCCAGTGGTAATTAGCACCCCTTGCCTTGAAATTGTTACTAATCAGTGCTTCTCCAGACACATCCATTAGCGTCCATCAGCCGGCATCAGCAGCCCCAAATATTTGAAGAGATCAGATCCATTCTACCCTTCTTCATCAACTTACGAGTGGGGTCCACTGAAGGAGACGTTCAGAAATGACTGTGGATGCTAAGACTCTCTGAAGGAAAAGCAGGTCAACTGGATTTTCAAAGTGGAACAGAAAAGTTCAGGTGAAACCAGGTCAGATTTGGAACTGTTTTGGGTTGACCTCACTTTGTTCAGTTCCATGCCAGGCACCACAGGAAGAGAAAATATACATGACCCAAAATAGAGAAACAGCTTTGTATTTCCTGCACTGGTTATAACAGGTTATAATAATTAAGCCTTGCTGAAAAATAACACTCGTATGCAAATTGTAACTTATGAAAGACTCTTTGTCTGTATTCAAATTCCAGGAGCCTAACCCACTTTTATTATGGAAAATGTTTACAAACATACAGATGCTGTTTCATTTTCAAAAGTCAATTTTATTACTTGGAAACTGGTTCTAACAAAGAAAGTCAAATACTATCAACTCTCTCAAAACCAGATTTATAGAGATTCGAAAAATTTTTAACACCAGAATTAGCACTAGAATTTTTAAATGCTTAATTAGGAAATAATTTGTAAATATTGATAATACAAATAAAAATAATTGACCATTATTAGTACAGAATAATATTACCAAAAGTACTTAGACTTTACCATTTAAAATCAAGACAAGTCAGGATCATTTAGTTCTCTGATTCCAGGTAACATCCTGTGCCCATGTAGAGCGCTTCTTATGCAGTCAGGTTTCTTAAATGTACCAGGCATCCAGTAGTGGTGTTATGTCCCATGAGTCTTTTTAAAAAAAAAAACAAAACATGTGAAACAAAAAGAAAAAATTTTGAAGAGATACATACGCCCACGTAAGTATACATATACACTCATAAAGCATACTGGTCTACTAATTCAACATATTCACTTTTTTCTTCAAAATGATGGCTGGTCATATTCACTTTTTTCTTCAAAATGATGACTACTTGATGTCTCTCTTTTAAAAGTTTCTTCTCTCCAGTCTTTTTATTTTTTTAAGTCTGTATTTGTGGATAAACATTTTAAAGGTTTGAAGACATCCTGCAATTTAGGTTGAACTTTTTAAAAGAAAACTCTGGTAGCATTTCCCAAAATGTGTGCCAAGGAACAGCTTAATAGTCCTATATGATTGGAAAAGTCAACATACTCTATGCCTGCTGTGAGAATTTCCAGGGGTCACTGGCCCACTGAAGACAATCCTACAGCTGAATTAGCTGCTTATCTCATCTTCTTTCAACTGTCTTGTCTACTACCCCACTCCACATCTTTAATGGAAAGCAAACATTGAGAGATACTGTTAAAATACTTAAGCATCTTAACCATTTAAGACATCCCCAACTATTATGCCCCAACCACTAATGCCGAAGAAGCTAAACGGTTCTATGATGACCTACAAGACCTTCTAGAACTAACAACAAAAAATGATGTCCTTTTCATCATAGGGAACTGGAATGCAAAAGAAGTCAAGAGATACCTGGAGTAACAGGGAAGTTTGGACTTGGAGTACAAAATGAAGCAGGACAAAGGCTAAGAGAATTTTGCCAAGAGAACGCAGTGGTCATAGCAAACACTCTCTTACAACAACACAAGAGAAGACTCTACACATGGACATCACCTGAAGGTCAATACTGAAATCAGATTGGTCATATTCCTTGTAGTCGAAGATGGAGAAGCTCTATATGGTCAGCAAAAACAAGACCAGGAGTGGACTATGGCTCAGATCATGAACTCCTTATTGTAAAACTCAGACTTTAAATTGAAGAAAGTAGAGAAAACCACTAGGCCATTCAGATATGACTTAAATCAAATCCCTTATGATTATAGAGTAGAAGTGACAAAGAGATTCAAGGGATTAGATCTGATAGCCTGAAGAATTATGGACGGAGGTTCATAACACTGTACAGGAGGTAGTGATCAAAACTATCCACAAGAAAAAGAAATGCAAAAAAGGCAAAATGGTTGTCTGAGGAGGCCTTACAAATAGCTGAGAAAAGAAGAGAAGTGAAAGGCAAAGGAAAAATGGAAAGATACACCCATCTGAAGGCAGAGTTCCAAAGAATCACAAAGTAAGGAAACTTAAGAAAACCCTCCTAAGTGAACAATGCAAAGGAATAAAGGAAAACAATTGAATGGGAAAGATCAGAGATCTTGTCAAGAAAATTAGAGATACCAAGAAAACATTTCACCCAAAGATGGGCACAATAAAGGAGAGAAACAGTATGGACCTAACAGAAGCGGAAGATATTAAGAAGATGTGGCAAGAATACACAGAAGAACTATACAAAAAGAGATCTTAATGATCTGGATAACCATGATGGTGTGATCACTTGCCTAGAGCCAGACATCCTGGAGTGTGAAGTCCAGTGGGCCTTAGAGAGCATCACTACAAACAAAGCTAGCAGGGGTGATGGAATTCCAGTTGAGCTATTTCAAATTCTAAAAGATGATTCTATTAAAGTGCTGCACTCAATATGCCACCAAATTTGGAGAACTCAGCATGGCCACAGGACTGGAAAAGGTCAGTTTTCATTCCAATCCCAAAAAGGGGCAATGCCAAAGAATGTTCAAACTACTGCACAATTGCACTCATTTCACATGCTATTGAGATCACGCTCAAAATCTCCAAGTTAGGCTTCAACAATATATGAACCAAGAACTTTCAGAAGTTCAAGCTGGATTTAGAAAAGGCAAAAAAGAAAAAAAAAAGAAAGAAAAGGCAGAGGAACTAGAGATCAAATTGCCAGCATCTGGTGGATCACAGAAAAAGCAAGAGAATTCCAGGAAAACATCTACTTCTGCTTCATTAACTAGGCTTTGACTGTGAGGATCACAACAAATCATGGAAAATTCTTAAAGATGGGAATGCCAAACCACTTTATCTGCCTCCTAAGAAATCTGTATGGAGGTCAAGAAGCAACAGTTAGAACCGGACACGGAGCAACTGGTTTGACCTCCTTGTACCCCAGATGGTAAAGAATCTGACTGAAATGCAGGAGACCTGGGTTTGATCCCAGGTCGGCAAGATCTTCTGGAGAAGGGAATGACAATCTACCCCAGTATTCTTGCCTGGAGAATCCCATGGAGAGAGGAGCCTGGTGGGCTAGGGTCCATGGGGTTGCAAAGGGTCGGTCAGTAATGAGCAACTGACATTACTACTATTACCTCAAGGCTGTATATGGTCACCCTGCTTAGTTAACTTCTATGCAGAGTACATCATGAGAAATGCTGGGCTGGATGAAGCACAAGCTGGAATCAAGATTGCCAGCAGAAATATCAAATAACCTCAGATGTGCAGATGACACTACCCTTGTGGCAGAAAGTGAAGAGGAACTAAAGAACCTCTTGATGAAGGTGAAAGAGGCCAGTGAAAAAGCTGGCTTAAAACAACATTCAAAAAACTAAGATCATGGCATCCAGTCCTATCACTTCATGGCAAATAGATGGGAAAACAATGAAAACAGTGAGAGACTATTTTCTTGGGCTCCAAAATCACTGCAGATAGTGACTGCAGCCATGACATTAAAAGACGTTTGCTCGTTAGAGAAAAGCTATGACCAACCTAGACAGCATGTTAAAAACCAGAGACATTACTTTCCCAACAAAGGTCCGTCTAGTCAAGGCTATGGTTTTTCCAGCAGTCATGTACAGATGTAAGAGTTGAACCATAAAGAAGGCTGAGCCGAAGAACTGACGCTTTCAAACTATGGTGTTGGAGAAGACTCTTGAGAGTACTGCAAGGAGATCAAACCAGTCAATCCTAAAGGAAATCAACCCTGAATATTCACTGGAAGGACTGATGCTGAAGCTCCATTACTCTGGCCACCTGATGAGAAGAACTGACTCACTGGAAAAGAGCCTGATACTGGGAAACATAGAGGGCAAAGAAGAGGACAACAGAGGATGAGACGGTTGGATGGCATCACTGACTCGATGGACATGAGTTTGAGTAAGCTCCAGGAGTTTATGATGGACAGGGAAACCTGGCGTGCTGCAATCCATGGGGTCACAAAGAGTCAGCCACGACTGAGCAACTGAACTGAACTCATAGTTCAGGGCTTCCCTGACAGCTCATTGGTAAAGAATCCACCTGCAATGCAGGAGACCCCAGTTCAATTCCTGGGTTAGGAAGATCCACTGGAGAAGGGATAGGCTATCCACTCTAGTATTCTTGGGCTTCCCTTGTGGTTCAGCTGGTAAAGAATCCACCTGCAGTGCAGGAGACCTGGGTTCGATCCCTGGGTTGGAAAGATGCCCTGGAGAAGGGAAAGGCTACCCACTCCAGCATTCTGACCTAGAGAATTCTGAATAGTCCATGGAGTCACAAAGAGTCAGACATGACTGAGCGACTTTCACTGTCAAGATGTACTTATTAAACACTAAATGTCAGAACACTGGGGAAAAAGAGTATTATGTAGGTTTCTGAGGTGAGGATTGGAGATAAACCACATGAAAAAGATTCAGAAGCAGAATGTCTTCATATTTCATAAAAGCCAAGCAAAGAAGCCAGAGGATGATGGAGCAATGCCTCCGAAGTGCTAAAAGAAATTAAATTCCAGATGAGAATTCTTAGAACTAGATGAACTACCATGTAAATTAAGGGTAAAATAAAAACATTTTACATACTAAGAGAAGAAAAGCTTCAAAATATTTACCCTTCTGCATCCTTTTTCAGGAAGCTGAAATGAACTTTGATGAGCTCCATCAAAACTATGTTGTAAGCCAAGGAGGAGGACAACATAAGAATCAGAAACTGTATCACAACACCAGAAGGAAAGAAAGGAAATACCAGGATGATAGTAAAGGAACACCTTAGGCTGTGTGTGTAACAGGCCAACAGACAAACACAGCATACGGCCGTGGGAGAGATGCTTAAGGGAAAGAAAATGAAATGGATGGAATAACTGATGGGAATAAGCGAACTGAAAGCCCATTTAAACAACTGGCAGAGTTTGGGGGTGAATCTGTAATAACTATTTTGAAAACAAAGCAAGCAAAGGGGGTTAGGGAGATAATTATTATTGACCCCAAAGAAATTAGAATCACACAATGATGAAAAAAAATATCACAAGGCAGTCCATGGGTTGGCTCAGAAAAGCACCAGTCTTAATAATGTAAACACTGTTTTTCACTTGAGATTCAATAGAACAATATTAGGAGCACAGAGCAACGGGAGAGATGGGTGCTGAAACACAGGGGTTGAGTACTTTGCCCAGCATCACATAACTGGCCACAGCTGGGTATTTAGAATTACACTGCTGTTCCAAGCAAAGGCCTCCTTCTAATTTTATTCTTCTCCCTAGTGCTCGTTGTGTTCAATATCTCAAAATGGTAAGGAGCTAACCAAAAACATAAAGTAGAGGGAAAGGGCGCCACTCAGTGCAGGCTTGTTTACACAGTGATAAACAGATAAGGAGAGGCACGTAAGAGAAGTCCCAAACTCACTGAGCATCAAATCTAGATTTCAGCTTGCAATAAGTAAGAAACAGAAGATTTCACAATGTAAAAGAAAAAAAAGTGCTATAGTGGCATTTAAAAATTAAAATCTACTAGATATCACTAGCACATGCCTCTGTATTTTAAAATGAATCCAGTTCTAAAAGATGATATTCATCTCAACCACACGTTAGTTTAATTTAGAGAACTATCACCATATAAATAAGACAACAAGGACTTCTCCTGTGGTGCGATGGATAAGAACCCGCCTGCCAATGTAGGGGACATGGGTGTTCAATGCCCCGGTCTGGGAAAATGCCACATGCCTCAGGGCAACTAGGCCTGCATGCCGCAACTACTGAAGCCTGTGCTCCACAACAAGAAAGCCACTGCAATGAGAAGCCCTCACACCAGAACAAACAGTCGCCTCTCCTTGCCACAACTAGAGAAAGCCCGCTCACAGCAATGAAGGACTAGAAGAGCCAAAAAGAAAATAAACACATGGTTCAGATGTATAAACTAAAAAATAAAGCAAACAATGAAAAAAATGTGTAAAAGAGTGAGCTAAATGTGGCTCAGGATATATTCTTAATTTCTTTTTAATAATAAAAAGAAAGGCAAAGCAGGAAGAGGGAGGGAAAGGGGAATAATATGTTTCACTATAAATTAATATAACATATTCAGAACTTGGAAGCAAAAGGATTTATCATATTTATATGACAATTCACATACATAAATGATCAAAATCTTCTTGTTCAGCCTCTAATTACACCTGTGACTCCTAGACAGAGATGGTGTCCATCAACAGATAACAGATAAAGGTGTGGGGGTGTGTTTGTGTATTTCTTAGCCATAAAAAGGAATGAAACCCTGCCATGAGCAACAGCATGGATGGACTTGGATGGCATCATGCTAAGTGAAATAAGTTGAAGACAAATACTGACATCACTTATATGTGGAATATAAAAAATGCAACAAGCTAGTGAATATAACAAAAAAGAAACTCACAAATACAGACAATAAATAGGTGGTTACCAGTGGGAAGAGGGGAGAGCCATCATAGGAGTAAGGATTAAGAGATGCGTGCACACTCAGTCAGTCATGTCTGACTCTCTGCAACCCCATGGCCTGTAGCCCACAATGCTCCTGGGGTCCATGGGATTCTCCCCTCAGTACTGGAGTGGGCTGTCATTTCTTCCTCCAGGGTCTCTTCCCAACCTAGGGATTGAACCCACATTTCTGCAGCTCCTGCTTGACAGGTAGATTTTTTTTTATCACTGAGCCACTTGGGAATCCCCAAGGGATTAAGAAGTACAAACGCTTATGTAAAAAGTAAGCTACAAGGATACACTGTACAACTCCGGGAATACAGCCAATATCTTTAATAACTCTAAATAGAGCATAACCTTTAAAAATTGTGGATCACTATATCGGACACCTATAACTTATATAATATCACACGTCAACTATATTTCAATTAAAAAATTAAATTAGGGACTTCCCTGGTAGTTCAGTGGCTATGACTCCATGCTCTCAACACTGGGGCGGGGAGGCACTGGGGTTTAATCGCTGGACAGGGAACTAGATTCTGCATGCTGCAACAAAGATTCCTGCGTGACACAACTAAGACCCAGTGCAGCCAAATAAATTTTTTAATATTAAGTTCAAAAAAGTGAGAAAAAATAAAAAGATAATAAGAGCTCTGCATTGGTTAGCTTTGTTAACCTTTATGAAGGTTAAAGCTGACAGACATAACTGTCAACTATAATGGAAGAAAGGAGAATTTTATTTTTTTTTAATTTTAATTTTTACTTTATTTTACTTTACAGTACTGTATTGGTTTTGGCATACATTGACATGAATCCGTCATGGGTGTACATGAACTCCAGGTAAACTATTTTTTCAACAATTTCCATCAAAGTTAATTCTGGTTTAAGTTCAAATAAAACTATTATAGATAAGAATAATTCTGCCTGTTGCCTATTGTACCATTTTTTTAAGTAGTGGAAATATTTCACAAGAAAAGTACACACACACGTGTGTCCACACCAAGTATGTGCACACATCTGTGTGTCTGCATGAATGCATAGCTGGATGGATACGTCAGGGTCCCTGATGCATCATCCTTCTGCAGCAGGAAGCTCTCAGTCTAGGCTGGCACCCTCGGGCTCCACTGACGACGCCTCTGGAGCTCAATTTCGCAGACGCTTCAAGGATCATTGTTCTTGAGGTCACTGGAGGCTGTGACAGGAGCAAAATGCCCATGACTGTGACTGATGCCAAGGTCACGTAAGATCTCAGAGGACTGGGACGCCAGCCAGGGTGCCTAAACGCCACCCCAAAGCATGGCCAAGGGAAGGGGTGCCCAAGGCAGAGGACTTGCCAACCGCAGTTCTTTCTGCCCCGTGCACCCCCCTGCCCTCGAGTCACCTGGGGGTACCTGATCTCAGTCTCCTGCCAGCTGTGCACTGCCTGGAGGGTGGTCTCCACTATGTGGCTGTGGTCTGTGACTCACTGCGGTGAGCTCCCTAGCTTCTCTGAGAGTTCATGTTAAAACAAACTCCTGAGACCCCACAGTGCCTGCCCCTCCAAATTGACCAAGAAAAGCTCTCTGGATCCCTGGACCTCAGCTCCAAGCTCCACAGTCCAGGCTGCTGTCTCCTAGAATCCATCCTAGAGTTTTCTCAGGATCCAGCTAAGGAAAACAGGGCACTAGGGGACCTTCTATAAGACTGGACCACATTTCCTATACCCCTTGGGAAAGGGTGATTTCTACACGAATTAAAGCCAGATGATGTGAGGAAGCGGAAAGAGGGCCCATGTCTCCCTTCTTCAGAGCCTCACATCCTAGAATCAGGCACAGAAGGTGGCACAGAGAATCAAAGTTATGTTTGTTGAATGAATAAATTCTCTCTCAAGTGAGCAGTTCCTCTGCTAGAAATTAAACACCTATCCTTTCTCCCTTTGGAATTTCAGAGAAGAGGTCTGTCTCCAGTTCTCTACACTTGCAGCAAGGACTATCCTGTCTTAGAGAGTACAGCCTAAAGAACATACTGTTTAAAGATGAAATGATTATAAATGATTGTGTATGTGTGTTAGTTGCTCAGTAGTGCCCAACTGTTTGAGACCCCATGGACTGTAGCCCACCAGGCTCTTCTGTCCATGGAATTCTCCAGGCAAGAATACTGGAGTGGGTTGCCATTTCCTGCTCTAGGGGATCTTCCCAACCCAGGCACTGAACCCAGGTCTCCAAAATTAAGGCAGATTCTTTATCATCTGAGCCACCAGGGAAGCCCCAATAAATGACTAAACCCCTCAAAAACTTGACGAAATGGCACCAAAATTTTGCAAGAGGGACTGAGTGATAGCTGACTTGGGAGATATCAGAAAGCTGACCCCTTGAAGCAGGCAGCAGAGAAAGCTGAGTGGCAACTCAATCTATAGCACAGTCCCCCCAGCCATCCCCTCCCACTACCAGCCTTCGATCCCTCCTCTCTAAACACTCCAGAGTTGGCAACACAAACTCCTCTGGAAGCAGCATGAAGTGGAGTAAAACTCCACTGAGTGAAAATCTACTTAAAAGACTCTTAAGACTCCCATACCCCTCCCTCTATTCTTCATAATCCAGCAAACACCCTTCCTGACCCCACCGGAAAACTTTGAAAGATATGAAATAGAATATCTGACCTGGAGGGCACAAGGCACAAATGAGGGCAGGAGTACCAACCTGAAAACGAGGGAATTAAGTCAAAGGTCCTCATTTCCAGAACACTGGCAGGCTGGCATACATACCTCCCAGGCTTCAGCCTCAGAGAATAGAAAACTACTTGATATCCAAGGAAAGCTCATGACACAAAAGAGACCAGAAAAACACAGAGGAGGTTGTCAGGTTAACTATTTCCACATAATCCTTAGTGACAGAAAATGAAAACAACTTATGATCTCACTCCTTTTGGAACTGGTCGGGCAATCCTTCTGGTGTTACCTGGGCTCACCTAGGCAGCTGCATTCAGATAGAGGACTGTCCAGACTGGAGGGTTCCATACAGCTCGTTCACATCTGCACGCAGTACTCGATTTTAGCTGGGGTGCCTCTCATCATGAATAGGCTGGACGAGATTCCTTACCTGGTACCTCAGGGCAGCATACCAAGAGAGCCCAGCAGCTCCAAAGCCTCATAAGGGCTAAGCAGCAGAATATACACAACATCACATCTGTTATATTCCATCAGAGAAAGTCACCAGGCCTGCCATGATTCCAGAGGAAATAAGGATGTGAAGGGAAGCAAAATCACATTGCAAGGGGGCACGTATACTGCAGTGGGAGTAATTTGTACCCATTAAATATTCTGTCACATGGATAAATTAAGATCAAGAGATGAAAACTGCAATGATGAAAAATCCTAGGGTTTTTATCAGCAAAGACATTAGAAAAACTATTGCAATCATGAAACAAGAACAAGAGACTATGAAAATGGAACAGAAAATAAAAATGAGCTCTCGGAATCAAAAGTATGATAGCTAAAATTAAAAATTCAATTGAAGAATCAGAAATTAAAGTTAGGGAAAGCCCCCAAGACAGTAGCGCAGAAAGATAAATGGAAAATGAGAAAATTGATACAGAAGGTCCAATATTCAAATAACAGGCATTCCACTGAGAAAGAAGAAAATGAAGGCAAGAGGGGTGAAAAGGAATGGGAGGTGGGAGGGAAGTTCAAGAGGGAGGTGACATGTATACCCATGGCTGATTCATGTTAATATATGGCAGAAACCAACATAATTTCAACCTGGAATTCTATATAACCTGCCAGGCTGTTTGTCAATGTAACATAGAATAAAGGCATTTTCATACATGCAAAGTTGCATGTAACTTTTCTCAGCAGGCTATTGTAAGAAGCACACCACCAAAAGACAAAACCCATCAGTAATTATAAAAACAGTACCACTATTTTGGAATGCTTAATATGTGCAAGGAGCTCTTCTAAAGGATTCACCTAAACAACTCGTAGGATCTTCAGGATAACTCTAAACAGAAGACACTATTTTCCAGATGAGGAAACTGAGGCATAAAGAGGTTAAATAGCTGCCAAGGTCACTAAAGGAGTTCTTATCCAAATTCCACTGGAAGGGAATACACCTACAAGCAATTCTCTAGACACCAACTAGGTGTCTTACAAGTCAGCTGAATTCTGACAATATCTAACCAGAGACAGTGTCCATTTCATGGTTTAAGAGTTCAGTCTCACCAAGACTGACCTTCAGACTATAAAATCAGAAATTCTCACAATCCCTTCCTCAGGTTCAATTAATTTGCTAGAGCATCTCACAGAACTCAAAGAAACATTTTACTAAGTAGATTACTGGTTTATTATAAAAAAGATATGATAAAGGATACAGGTGAACATCCAGGTGAATGAGATGCACAGGGCATGGTAAGGGGAAAAGATGCAGCGCTTCCACGCTCTGAGAGCCTCACTCTACAGATCTCCACACTTGCACCACGCTGTCTCGGGTTTCTATGGAAGTTTCATTACATGAACATGATTGATTAAAGCACTGGCCATCGGGGGACCCAACCTCCAGATCCGCTCTCCTCCCCAGGGATGGGAGGTAGGGATGTAGGGGGTGGGACTGAAAGTTCCAACCCTCTAATCACTTGGTTGGTCCTCCAGCAACCAGCCCCCATCTTCAGGTAGGATCCAAGGGTCACCTCATCAAGATAATAGACAATTTTTGTTGCTCTCATCACTTAGGACATTTCCAAGGGTTTTACAGGAGCTCTGTGCCAGAAATGGACCAGATTAACAAATATACATTGATTATAAATCACAGTATCCATCACAAAGCTAGTAAGTGGAACAGCTAACATTCAAACCTACGCAATCTAGCCCCCCAAGTTTATATTATGCAGCTGGCACTCCACGTCTACGGACTCTGTATCTGTCAGTTCTGCATCCTTGAATTCAACTAAACTCAAATCAAAACTATTCGGGGCAATTCCCTGGCAGTCCAATGTTTAGGACTCTGCACTTTCACTGCAGGGAGCATGGGTTCAGTCCCCTGGTTGGGAAACTAAGATCCTGCAAGCCATGAGGGCAAGACGAAAAAAAAAAAAAAAAAAAAGAGTTACGTATTAAAAAGACAGAAAGAAAAAATTACACGCGGCTCACATCCTATTTTTATTGGACACTGGGGTTCTAGGGAGTAGGAAGTTTTGGGGGCACTGGGAAAGGATTATTTTTCATAACTACAACTTTTTGTTAAGAGGCAACTGTCCATGGGTCCCTCATATTTCTGCACATCTTGCAAGTGCAGTACTAACTGCCTTTTCATTCTGGACTTTTTTTTTTTTTTTTTTAAGGCTATTTGCACAGTGAACAGCCTTGAAAGACAGACAGTGCTTCCCTCACTAGCAAAGGGCCAAGTGTGCTTACTGTTGGGATAATAAATGTGATATCTCTGGGAGCAAAGGGAAAGCATGTTCAATGGCCCACCATAAAAGATGCGGGTTCCCTAAACTCAGGGTTCCTTCCCTGTAATGCAAGCCACTCTCTGTGCAGATTATCGCCTGGCTGTGTTCATACTGCCCTGCGGGAACTAGGACTTAGGAACCTACATGAAAAATGCCAATACTCTGCTCTGTTATTGCTATCGGTAGTAAACTATGCCTTGTGTTTGGCCCAGGAGTCTTAGGTCTTCTGCAAGCATCCATGAAAACTGACAGACTTGCTAGCTTTCAAGTAGGGTAAAATCTAAGACCTTTGATAGGTCTAAGAGCTTTGATGTTACACTCTTGGGGAAATATCTGCTTTTTCAAACAATGTGCATTTATAAACTTTGATTAACATAAAAGCTACATTTTTCTAGTCTTACAGGTGGTGATAAAATAAAGAGCTATAACGACAGTCAATGAGTTAAGATAACTAGTATAAATTAATATTCTCAAGTCTTGGTAAATAGAACAATTATTAAAACTTTTCTTCCACTTTGCCTTCTTTTTACATCTTCATTAACTGTTTAATCTCACATCAAAACATATTTAATAATTATATAAAATTTTAAAGTACACAGTAAATGTAATTAATGGAAGTCTCAAAGACCTGTCCCTAATTTTAAATGAGATGAAACTAAGTAAAACTAGGATTCATCCGTGTGGTCATTTACAGAAGAAAAATCAATAGAAGGTTCTCCACGCCTGAATTAGAAGTATGAAACGGCAACCCACTCCAGTATTCTTGCCTGGAAAATTACATAGACAGAGGAGCCTGGCAGGCTACAGTCCACAGGGTCACAAAAGTGTTGGACATGACTGAGTAACAGAACGCACGTGCCTGAATCAATGACATGAAAAGTTCTACAGAAAATGTTTCCATTTACTCATTACACTACTATATGACAAACTGTCATTTAAATAACTAACTCTTGCATTTCATCCATGCCTGGAAATAGTATTCATTTTTCTCAACTGCCATCATTTTCTCCCCTGAGGCTAGGCAGCTGATGGCCTAAAATAAGAACTAAAACCTACCATTCCTGCAAACAGGCTTGGCAGGACCCATGAAATACACCCCAGTCTGCACTATTCAGAAGGGAAAGCTTTAAGTCCATCTAGAGGAAAAGAAAGGATCCACAGAGGCTTCCTTGATTACAACCCACCTGAATCCTGAAAATGGGTAGAATTTACCTACTAGGAAATAGGAGAGAAAATTTTGCTGACGGAGTGAAAGTCTGAAGCAAAGGAAGACGAGATAGTGATGCGTAACAGAAGCAGCTTTAACAAGAAGAGGAAGGTAAGAAATAATAGCTGTTTACCACTCAGGTTCCTTAAACCCTGCTGCTGCTGCTGCTAAGTCACTTCAGTCGTGTCTGACTCTGTGCGACCCCATAGACGGCAGCCCACCAGGCTCCCCCGTCCCTGGGATTCTCCAGGCAAGAACACTGGAGTGGGTTGCCATTTCCTTCTTCAACGCATGAAAGTGAAAAGTGAAAGTGAAGTCGCTCAGTTGTGTCCGACTCTTAGCGACCCCATGGACAGCAGCCCACCAGGCTCCTCCATCCATGGGATTTTTCAGGCAAGAGTACTGGAGTGGGGTGCCATTGCCTTCTCTGTCCTTAACCCTAGGGACCTTCTTTTAAATTCTATTATGACATGAAGTCTGTTTCTCAGTTATAGTGAACCACAACAATGAATAGATGTTTAAGCACATTCGTGGAAACTAAAGGCCAGGTTTCAGTGAAGAAATCAGAAGAGCGATGATAGACAAGGGACACACACCCACCCCAAATGACTGAAACTCTCACTCATAATAAAAAGTCCTTCTGAGAAGCAGCCCAGAAGGCTGTAGAGAAGCCCAGCACAGAAGGAGCAGTGGTGGTAGCCTGGCTCCAGGGCCACAGCTCTGTCCTCCCTGGACTGGCTTCCCATCCCACCCATCAAACGAGCTCTGCTCAGTAATAACGAAAATGCTCAACCCCAGCAAGGAAGGAAACCTGGGAAGAACCAAGACTCTGTTCTGAAAATATCCTTTGTGAAGATACGGCAAACAGTAAGGACACGGAGATCACAGAGTAGGCTTGAGCTGTATGCTCTCTGAACGCTTTCTTTTCCTCATACACCCTTTATTATACACGCACGCCCTCTGAACGTTCTTCACCTGGATCTCTCTTTACATACTCAATGATAGCTTGAAAGAGTGAAATACAACCTAATAAATGCCCTGGGTTTGTCCTTTTCTCTAAGAACCTAGTTATATATTCATGGAGTCAACAAAGAAAGGTGGGGGAGGGGACAGGGCACCAGCAGCACCAGACACAATGAATCAAAATGAATGACCTGAGGGCCTCCCCTTCCCACTCTGTTGTCTGTGTCCTTTGGCCGTCAGAGTGGGGCCTGTGGCTAAAGAAACAGAGCTTGAAGACACTGGCTCCAGCTCATGAGGAAATGAGTGCAGGGAAATACAGCTGGTCAACTCAGACAGGATTCTACGTGTCCCTTGAGGCCTACTATGTGTTTTCCACAGCAAAAAAAGTCCCATTAATCCCACCACAGTTGGTACCAATAGTTCCTCAATATCCTTCACTCAACTTCTCTTCAAATTTACAAGTTAGTGGTAGAAATATATATAGGTTCCTTAAAAGCCAAAAGAATGTCCATGACTGTACTCAAATATCAAAATTAGTGCATTATATTAGCAATTAGTAAAAGCAAATGATAAAACGAGGGGTGTGTGTATGTATGTGTGCGTGTATATATATATATATACACGCACACACACACAGAATGGAATATTCTTCAGCCTTCAGAAGGAATCAAAATCTGACACATGCTACATTCATCTTTATTAAGTGAATAAGCCAGTCACAAAAACACAATACTGTATACCTCCACTTATAAGGACTACCTAGAGTAATTAAATTCATAGAGGTGGAAAGTAAAATAGAGGTTACTACAGCAGTGGGAGGGGGAAAGGAGAAGTTATTGTTTAGTAAGTACAGAGTTTCTGTTCAGGATGATGAGAGGTTCTAGAAACGGACAATGCAGATGGGTGTACAACACTCTGAATATACTTAACGCCACTGAATTTTCCCTGACTCCATTCATGACACAGTTTTATACCTGAGGGTTATTTTTTTTAAGCTCTGTTATGATTTTTAAAAAGATGCCACTGGCTTGTACCTTGACACCTTTTACAGTAGGTGTGTACATTTAGGCAAAAATGTGACTTAGAAGAGGCTTAGGAGTATAGGCAGGAGTGACCCCACGTGGTTTGAACATACAAAGATAGACCTTTCCAAATCTCATGCCATGAAAATTTGGAGATAAAGAACAAAGATCATCTGTCTGGCTGTCTCTCAAAGACCAGTGTGTTTCTTATTGCATACGAGGCTAGAGTATTATCCCAATTTCCTTCAAGTACAAGTAACAGCTAAATGTGAAATGCAAAAAACCTATCCTCTAAGGTACTAAGTTCATTCGCAGAGGTGAACCTCATCAGAGTTGAATCGAGATATATCTATTTATGCACAGACATACACACACATAAAATTTGTTTTTTGAAGGAATCTGCAACCTCCTTACCGCTACATGCCAAAATAAGTATAAAAGGTCTCATTGTTCACTTCAAAATTCCAGACTGAAGAGTAATAAACTTTTTTTTCTTTCCTTTTGAAAAAAATGAATAGTAGGTGGTTTATAATACTGAAGAGAGCACTGAATAAAGCAGAGTTTCATAGAAACAAAATTTTAGATTTCAAAGGTGTGTTAAGGTTCATTTTCCCCACTCTTACTAAATAATTTTAAAGATGAAATAATCAGCACACAGAGTGCACACGGCTGGTAAGGTCGCCCAGCAAGAACAGTTCTTAAGCAGAAACATCTTACCAGTGGCTCTGGTTTCTGTCCCACCCAATCATCATGTAGCCCACAGGTCCTGAATTTTTTGAAATCTCAATTTTAAATACTCTCGAGTTTAAACGCTTCCTGGGTTCCAAAAATTCTAATTCTAAATTATACAGAGTGAAGTCAGCCAGAAAGAAAGACACAAATACAGTATACTAACACATATATATGGAATTTAGAAAGATGGTAATGAGGACCCTGTATGCAAGACAGCAAAAGAGACACAGATGTGTAGAGCGGACTTTTGGACTCTGAGGGAGAGGGAGAGGGTGGGATGATTTGGGAGAATAGCATTGAAATATGTATACTATCATGTAAGAAACGAATCGCCAGTCTATGTTCGATGTAGGATGTTTGGGGCTGGTGTATGGGGATGATCCGGAGGGATGATGTGGGGTGGGAGGTGCGGAGGGGGGTTCATGTTTGGGAATTATGTACACCCATGACGGATTCATGTCAATGTATGCCAAAACCAATACAGTACTGTAAAGTAAAATAAAGTAAAAAATAAAATGAAATACTAGATTCTGCCTTGCTTTTAAAAGAATTTCCAAATTTCCAGATCATACCACCTGTCTGGATTTTTGGCTTGTTAAGCAAAATCGTCAGAGCAAATATTCTCAGTCCATACAGAAAAATAAACAATTAACCATCAGCAGGAATGAGAAGTACTCTCTTTGCCCAGTTTCCTTCAACATGTTAAAATCCAACTCCACCTCTTGCACACAGTCCCTTTTCTGACCCACAGTGATTGCCCCCTTCTTTGAAATCCAATATCATTCACTATAGGAAGCCACAGAGGAAAACAGCGGTGTGAAGTCAAACACAATTGAGAATAAATGCTAACTATGCCAAGTCCTAAGGAGTAGCTTCAGTAAGCTACATGACTTCTCTGAGCCTTAGTTTCCTCATCTGAAAAATGAAGCTTATAATCCCCTATTTGGTTAGTGGTGACTCAAAAAACAAAACCTATAAAGCAACTAACATGGTAATTAGTATGCATCATTTTGTCAATAAATAAGGGTTATCACCATCATTGGTCACTTAATTCCACAGATCCCCATCTCTGAACTGACCCAGGCACCTGCCTGGTCAGCTCCTAGTAATCAGTAATCTAGCCTCACCCTTCATTCTCATCCCTCCCCCACCCTACTCACACTGCCCCGTGGGCCTTGCGTAGACTTATGCAACCAGTAAGGACTCAAAGAATGAACAAAACAAACAAGTCTAAATATTGAAAAATCCACTCCCTTCCACTCCAAAAAAGGTAGGGTGGTATCCTGGATGCTTCCTGTTATCTGGGCCTTCTACCTCAGTCTTTTCCAGATTAAGACTATAGTACAGGACTTAAATGTTCCAAATTACAGTCTGTCAGTGAGTGTAACATGAATTCAAAGCACTCTGTGTTGGATCTCACAAAATGAACACGTACAAACAAACCCCAAAGGACTGGCCTCATGCTGGGTGGCTCCCATCCTATCTTCAGGGTTGACCTTCCTTTCTTAACCTTTCTGCACTTCAGTCTCCTCACCTGTGCACAAGGGCAGATGAGTTCAGTGAGGGGAACCTACACCTGAGTGATAAAGCATTCTGCTGTTCTTCAGCAGATGGATGATGGCCAGGACCAGGTGTGAGAAGGCTGAGTTTTGACTGAGTTGAGGGTCAAGAGAGCACAGAACGGTAGGGAAGTCCCACTGCAAGACAAAATCTTAATTAGAATGTATTTCCACAAGTCTGAGATCTCACTTTTCTTCCCCCATGGACAGCTTTGAAAGCGACAGGCATCTGATGCATTTACACACTATGTGTTCACTACTGTGGTGGTTTCTTGTTTGCAAGTTCCTTTGTTGTTGCTCAGTGCCCATGTCATGTCTGACTCTTTGCAACCCCATGGACTGCACTGATTTCCTTAAAGACTCGTATTAAGTTGATGGTGCTCATACAAATGAAGTTATTGCAGAATTAAGGACATTTTAAAAATTTTAAGGAAATGTTAGGCAAGTTCTTTTTACATACGTTTCCTCTTTAACAGTTAAGGAAACAGGCATTCACTGCTCTGATGACCATCTGCTGGTGATCTGCTCCAGCTAACCAGCAGGAAAGAGGTGAGGTGGAGCTCAGTCCACAACTGACTCTGGGGAGAGAGGACAGGGAGCAGAACAGTCTGACTTTCTAGCTAAGAGCCACACTGGATCCACTTATTAACAGCTTTGAATCATACCTTGCCCTACCTCCTCACCTTACAAGGAGCCCCAGAACCTTCCAAGTCATCCCTCAGGAGTAACCTTTGGACTTCAGACCAAAGGTACAGCAAAACAACTTCTTCAACCCTCAGATACACATACGTGAGCTGAGCCAACGTTCCCTTTAAGAAGCTTCAGACACTTGAGGGGCAATCTTTATCTATCATTTTATCTAAATGACATTTAGGTCCAGTTGTTGAATTTGAAATTATTGCCCAAGAGTGAAGGAATTCTCTATGTAATGACAGAAAAAATGGTGTTTGAGATGAACTGGTATTCAGAGATGAGCTACGGACATGTACAAACACACTTAAATCTTTGTTTTCTCTTAGCTTTTCCTTGGAATTCCAGGAGGACTCTTAGATTAAATTTATCAATTTCTATGGCTCTTGATGCTCCTTCAAATAGACTATAGTATTTACTTAAACTGAGTACCCTAATATCTGAGTATCATTTTCTCTATATTAACTCTATAATTATCTTAATTATGTAGTACATATTCATATACTGTGTAATTATTTTTGACCTATTCCAACTGTAAAATGATACAGCAGAGAGGCTTCATTTTGTATTTCTTTCGTTGCTAGTGGCTTGATATGAGTATGTCTACATGTGAGAGAAAGGAGTCTGGTAGCATGATTTCTACTCTAGAGCCAGACAATCCAGTTCAAAAACTGGACACAGTCATCTACCAACTCAGACTTTCTTAACCCCTTAACTGCTCCAAGTTTCAGCTCCTTCACTGATTAATAATAATTTTAAGCAATTTAATTGGGTTAAGGATCCTATATACATTAGTTTTTAAAGAGAGTAAGTGAGCCAACCGGTAATATGCTTACACTATACTTGATACAAGTAATGTTCAAAATTCTCCAAGCCAGGCTTCAGCTGGTTTTAGAAAAGGTAGAGGAACCAGAGATCAAATTGCAAACATCCACTGGATCATGGAAAAAGCAAGAGAGTTCCAGAAAAACATCTATTTCTGTTTTATTGACTATGCCAAAGCCTTTGATTGTGTGGATCACCACAAACTGTGGAAAATTCTTCAAGAGCTGGGAATACCAGACCACCTGACCTGCCTTTTGAGAAATCTGTATGCAGGTCAGGAAGCAACAGTTAGAACTGGACATGGAACAACAGACTGGTTCCAAATAGGAAAAGGAGTACGTCAAGGCTGTATATTGTCACCCTGATTATTTAACTTATATGCAGAGAACATCATTAAAAACGCTGGGCCTGATGAAGCACAAGCTGGAATCAAGATTGCCAGGAGAAATATCAATAACCTTATGCAGGTCAGGAAGCAACAGTTAGAACTGGACATGGAACAACAGACTGGTTCCAAATAGGAAAAGGAGTACGTCAAGGCTGTATATTGTCACCCTGATTATTTAACTTATATGCAGAGAACATCATTAAAAACGCTGGGCTGGATGAAGCACAAGCTGGAATCAAGATTGCCAGGAGAAATATCAATAACCTCAGATATGCAGATGACACCACCCTTATGACAGAAAGTGAAGAAGAACTAAAGAGCCTCTTGATGAAAGTGAAAGAGCAGAGTGAAAAAGTTGGCTTAAAGCTGAACATTCAGAAAACTAAGATCATGGCATCTGGTCCCATCACTTCATGGCAAATAGATGGGGAAACAATGACAGACTTTATTTTGGGGAGCTCCAAAATCACTGCAGATGGTGACTGCAGCCATGAAATTAAAAGACACTTAATCCGTGGAAGAAAAGTTATGACAAACCTAGACAGCATATTAAAAAGCAAACATTATTTTGCCTACAAAGGTCTGTCTAGTCAAGGCTATGGTTTTTCCAGGAGTCATGTATGGATATGAGAGTTGGACTATAAAGAAAGCTGAGTACCAAAGAATTGATGCTTTTGAACTGTGGTGTTGGAGAAGACTCTTGAGAGTCCCTTGGACTGCAAGGAAATCCAACCAGTCCATCTTAAAGGAAATTAGCCCTGAATATTCATTGGAAGGACTGATGTTGAAGCTGAAATTCCAATACTTTGGCCACCTGATGCGAAGAACTGACTCATTTGAAAAGATCCTGATGCTGGGAAAGATTGAAGGTGGAAGGAGAAGGGGACGACAGAGGATGAGATGGTTGGATGGCATCACCGACTCAATGGACATGAATTTGAGTAAACTCTGGGAGTTGGTGATGGACAGGGAGGCCTGGCATGCTGCAGTCCATGGGGTTGCAAAGAGTTGGACACAACTGAGCAACTGAACTGAACTGATACTTGATATATAATGAACCTTAGCAGATTATTATTGTTTATATTTCCTCACCTGAACACTGTTCAAATCTTTAACTCATATCTAACCCAGGGATTGAATCTGCGTTGCCTGTGTCTCCTGCATTGCAAGTGAATTCTTTATCCCCTGGGCCATCAAGGAAACTTGTAACTTTTTTCAGAGGCCCCCAAATAAGAAACTGTATTTGAAGTTTATTAACAAATACCTAAATACACTTAATTTAACTCCACAGGAGCTATTATACAAAACAGTGTATTACACAAAAGCTATTACACAAAACCTATTATGCAGGTTCTCAGGAAAATGCATCTCCCTAATCTCAAAGAATTCACACACAGGTTATTTGCTGAGCCTCCTGGGGGAAATTATAGGCTTGGCAAAAAAAAATATAGTAAAAAACTATTTTGGAAACAATGCATCCATTGTAAAGCTGAGAGAAATTTGAGATTGCCATCTATTCCTGCTAGAAACACCTGCTCTGGGGGCAGTTACTATGCTATAAAGGTGGGGTAGATTCTGTGGTCCAAAAAAATTGTGAGAAATGTGGTCAGAAACAAAGTTAGACAAAATGCTGCATTTCTGGGCTTCTTCCTCCTTATAGCTCTTAAGACGGCAATGCTTACCATGAATATTTAAAGACAGGGACAAGGGACAAGAGTATTCAGCATTTCCGAAACTTATTTGACCAAGGACAAACTTTAGAGCCACAGATTACCAGCCCGTAAGGAAAAAATTCAGCTAGTTCCAAGTCCCACCCTCCTCTTTAACTAAACAAGCTGTGCCACAGGGAAACAAGTGACTTTTCTAAGGGTCAACAATGAGAGAAAAGCTGAGTGTTCGCTCTGAACTTCACCATGTCAGAATGTGCCTTTTCATACTCTACTGCTTTCCCTCAACCCAGTTTTGTGGGAGAGGGGAGTTGGGGGATAGGAGGGGGCCATCCACAGAGGTCCAGAAGGGAAATCTGATTCCTATGTGGTCAAAGACAATTGAATGTCTTTCTTTTTTTTCCCATCTGCTTTCAATACAGGTCAAATTTCACAACCAAAAACAGGGGGAAAAAAATCTTTGTATGAGTTCAACAAGAACTCTATAATGTATGTTTCTTACATTACACTATATTTTTAACCTCCCCATCCTACCTCACTCTCAATAGTATTAACAAGGAGCATGGTCAAGCTTCCTTGTAAGGCTGACTTTCACCATGTTCCAAAATCACATCTACCATCAAACACTGGGCCCTTTGTTAATGGGTCCAATTTAGCCCAGAGGACAATCCTCAAAGTGACCAGAAACATCTAAGGATGTTATAGAACCAAACTCAGGTCCACGCATCTGTGCCAACCTACTGACACTGGGCTATGGTGAAGGAAAATGCATCCTTTATTGTAAGTCTGGGGCTGCCACTGCTCAAAAAATCCTGAAGTCCTCAATGATTTGGAGGGAAGTTATTATAGGCAAAATTTGGGGATAGGTCTGCAGGGTATATAACCTTCCTCCGATTGGCTGGGGATGAGGAAGAAATGCAGTGCTGTTCCAACAGTCTCAGTCATCAGCCTCCTGGCTCTAACCACTCTGGGGCCCACAGACCTGTTTCTCAGCCTGAAGTTATCACCCTTCACCCGCGCGGGAGGCCGTATTCCTGAAGCAGAGCTCAGAAATCCCCTCGAGGAACGGGGATGGTTGCACCATCCTCCCTTGACTTCTTCCCCTTTGTTTCTGCTTACCCTCACTCCTCTAATGAGTAACTGTTTGAATCTGCCCTTTGGAACTCAGGGAAGGTCTAGGAGGCTAAAATCTTTTTCCTCCAAGCAACAAGTGGGGGTGAAGAGGAAAAGTTAGAATTTTGCATAACTTCCTACTCCTTCTGCCTCTGTAACTCAGCTTGCTCCTTGCAAAGTCCGGATCATGTAGGTCTCAGAAAGTGGGGACTCACAATACTAGGAACGGGAGCTTATCTCACTCGCCCCTGTCTTACTCTTTGCAATCCCCCAGCCCATGCAAACCCACAAACCCACAAACCCACTTAATCACACCTGTCCATGTATAAAAACTCTTTCAGAGCTCAGAGCTTGGAGTGTTAACTCCTCTGGGTCCACCAGCATAATAAACCTGAGTTCTCCAACTCTCCAAGTGTGGTGTTTGGTTTCTTGAATACTGGTTTCTGCAACATTTCTGGAGGCCCCAGCGAGATTCCAATCACGCCTGCCCCTTGAGCCGTTGGACTGGTGGCTCGGCCAAGCTGGAGCGAAGGAACCCTGGCGTGAACGAGCAGGACACCACTGGACAGTATTCTGAGTTCTCTTTCGGACTGGTGTTCCGACTCTCTGGACAATCGAGCCCCGACCGGGCTCATTGGAGGGACGGACCAACTCACCAGGAATGGCCACAGCACCAGCTAAGCCCCTCTCCCCAGTCAGGCCTACCCCAGTGGGTGGAAGAGGAGACTGATCACCTCCTTGGAGCTCCCAGGAAGGGAGCAGCAGTTAAGGAAACCTGGGGACTTGGGAGAAGGGAGGCGTTGTGATAGACTGAATGATTGTGAGTATGTAACTGCTGATTGAATGGAGAGAAACATTTTTTCTTTTTGGAAACTGCATAACCAATTCTTCTTGTATATAAAACTAAAAACATATAGCTTGTTGAAAGGCCTGCCTAGGGAAAAGCTTGAAGTTAACCCTTTCCATGTCCTTGAAACACACAGGCAACTCTGCCCAACACCTCAGTCTTGGGCAAATTAGAACTTCAAGCAAAGAAAAAAAAGGGGGGAGTCAAAGAGGTATTTTAAATCTCAAACAGAAAACTGTAAGATCTCTGTTTGTCTATATTTATCTATGTCTCAGTGTATGTCTTTTGTTTCTCTCTGATAATATTGAAGTTGTAAATGAGTTCTAATTTAATTGGCCTAAAGAAAAGTGCTTAGAAATCAAACAATCCTAAATACAAGAAAAATTAACCTAAATAAAATTCAGGTTCATGTAAACTGGGAAATATTCAATATTAAATATCTAGTGTTAATGTTTGTTTGCTAATCTAATAAGGAAGTAGATGTAAGCTTTTAATAAAGAAGATATAAAAAACAAAATTACATTTTATAAAGGGAAAAGAAAGTAGGTCTAATTTATAGGTGGCTGTTACAGAAAGTGATTAAAAATTTTGTGGAAAATTGTGCATGGTTAGAACTAAGTTTAAAATAAATTTAATTAACCTAAATGAGTTTAAGGTAAGCTGGTGTAAAAACTTAAATTCAGCCTTTCTGTTAAGAGGACATACTTTCTTCAGATGTTGAACTGCTTTTAATTATAGATTTAACTTTCTTTACCTCTTAATTGATCTGTTCTATATTTACCTTTGAAATCTTCTGTTAACTTTGGCCAAGTAAATAACTTTTATTTCACAGTGACTTATATGATTCTGACTGTTATAAACCCTTGTGATATTTATTGACAAAACTTCCTAAATAACTTGACTTCCAGCTAACTTTGAGATGCTTCAGAGGGTCCCTGAGACATCCCAAAGAGCTATTAAGCTGCCTGGGTTCATTGGACACATTAAATTACATGGGAAGTACTGTTAAAGGGGTGAAAAATCTTTTTTAGGTTATACTGCACGGTTGATGTTACTAATATAAATATCCTAAAATTGTGTGAAATATAGATCTGATATGCCCTGATAAAATATGGCCAATTATAATTCTAGTTATCATATTAAAGTGTTACATATCACAACAATGACCAGGTTTCTTTGCCAATTACAATAGAATAAGATTTTAAACATGTCTTCGACGGTTTTACTCTCATGCCTTTAAAAGAATACTGCTAGTTCTTCAAGATATATGGAAAAGACTTTCTAAGATTAAACAGATAAACAAATTTTGTTATTAACAGTAAGCTGGTACCAGACTGGAATTTGATCCTCTGTTTGGAGAACAAAGTTTACTTAGAATGCAGATTTTGATAAAAGATTATGAATTTCTTTGCCTTTAAGTGATTAATATTTGTTTTTAAAATCTTTTTGTTACTTTGGTAAAGTAAATAAAATTATTTAAGATTATGGTACATAAAGACAAAGTTCATTCTGCTTCTACAAAAAAATAACCCCTCACAGTAAGAATTTTGCTATCCTGATGTCCTTAAAATATGGCTATAGTCTGCTCCTAAATCAAGAAATTAAAAATGGATAAACAACAGCTAAAAATCAAAGAGCCAGGGCTATGGGAAATCCAAAACAGCGCTTGGCTCTTCCCAGCTCCCTGACAAACCTCATTTTTATTTGATGGGTTAAAGCCTTCCCTGGCTACGGTGTTAAGGCCCTCAAAATGAGCTCTCAAAAAATATATATATATATTTCACTGAATATTAAGTTCTAGTTTTCTAGTTTTGTTAATTAAGGTCTATGCTTACTAAGACTTACTTCTGAGATAGTTCCTTGTTATGTTATATTGCTAAAAGGTTTAATTAAGTTACTAAAAAGGACACTCTAAGATTGTTTCTAAAGCTTATCTCAGTAACAAATATTTGGATAAAGGTCAGATGCTTCATGACGTACAACCAGAAGATGAACACTTGGCTGTAATCATTTAACTGAGTCAGATGACCTGGCGTATACTGGGCTACACCCAATGAAAGTTCTTGACTTAAACTCTTGCTTGTGACCTTACTAATAACTGCTAGCTATATTATTTTCTATGTAGCTTCTTTCAGAAGGTTATTTCTTATGATACCAAATGTGTGACTGAGCCTGTGATAAAATGCTGATACACAGTTCCATATGAGAGCAGTAGTTGTAATAATGTAACTCTAGATATAGGAAGAAGCAACAAGAGGAAATATTTTCCTGGACCAAAAGGCTAGTAAGACAGGTATGGTTCAGAGACTTTGGCTACTTACAAGGCCTGGTCTAGTGACAACACATTGAGTGGCCTATCAATGGAATCTTTGTTAGACCTGGGAATGAGCCTTCCCAGCATGTGGGACACAATGACCATTAAATGTCCCCAAAACACGGTCAAATATGTGGCTATGAAGGGGTCCTGCTGACTGGAAGTTGGCCCTTGCCAGCTGCCTCTACAAAGATTAAATCATGACCACTACAAGATGCTGACCTTCAACTTCCCCTTAAAAGGAGTTCAGGGTAGAGACAAAAAATAAGGCACTCTGTGCTCTGGGAAAAACCCAGAAAAACAGGCCTTCAGATACTCAAATGTTTTCAGGGAGACATTTTTTAAGAGGCCAAATTCTTGCATCTTCTCACACCTAGAGAAACACTAGTGTCTTGAACCAATGTCTGGACCTGCTTCTCCTGGACAGCCCCACCACAGCTTTCCTAGTTCTGTTAATCTTTGGGCCATATATCTTTAACTTTCTTAAGCTTGTTTCTCCAAGTAGTAGTACAACCAAAATATCCCCCAGCCAACACCCAGACAATGCTGGAACAAGCTGCCTTATCGTTCTGTGGACTCATCGCCCTCCGTAAATGCATCCGAGGTCCTCAGGCTACTCCCCCTTTGAGATCTTATATGGGAGACCACCCCCAGTGAAAAAAAAAGCTCAAGGGAGACCACCAACAACTAGCTGACCTGGAGATGTCCCGACACCTCCGGGCCCTGGAAAAGTCTTCTGCCATATCAGAAAGGACAGAAAGGACACCCATTCCTATGGGCAATTGGATTCATCCCTATCAGCCAGGAGAAGAGGTATGGGTTAGATTGAAAACAAAACAAACACTTCAGCCAGTTTGGACAGGCCCTCACACGGTCATCCTGGCAACCTCTACTGCTATTAAAGTTATAGGTGTCATCCTTTGGATCCACCACACCAGAGTCAAGAAGGCCGTGATTTCCTGTGATGACACCTGGAAAGCAGTTTGGGACCCTCAAGGTCCGGTTCCCAAGACAATACTCACCCACAAAGGACGCTAAGCCCTGTTCTAGTCACTCTGGAAGCTGACAAGTCAATGCACAGCAGAAACTTGAGGATTCTTCAGCCTTGCTCCAGCTACACTCCGGCAGCTGACTGGTCAATGCATGGCGGTGGCTTGAGGATCCAGCTATCGAAATACTAATGGATTTTCATTATCAACCCTGGCCTCTATCCCTGATCAGTATTATTGCTGCTCTTCATTACAGGACCAACTAGACTCTCTGGCTGAGGTGGTTTTACAAAATAGGAGAGGGCTAGACTTACTTACCGGAGAAGGCAGTGGCACCCCACTCCAGTACTCTTGCCTGGAAAATCCCATGGACGGAGGAGCCTGGTAGGCTGCAGTCCATGCTAAGGGTCAAACACGACTGAGCGACTTCCCTTTCACTTTTCACTTTCATGCACTGGAGAAGAAAATGGCAACCCACTCCAGTGTTCTTGCCTGGAGAATCCCAGGGACAGGGGAGCCTGGTGGGCTGCCATCTATGGGGTGGCACAGAGTCAGACACGACTGAAGTGACTTAGGAGAAGCAGACCTACTGACAGCTGAAAAGAGAGGACTCTGCCTCTTCTTGAATGAAAAATGCTGCTTTTATGTAAACCATTCAGAAACAGTCAGGGACATGGTCCAACAGCTAAGGAACAAATCATAAAAAGGAGAGAGAAACTAGCTAATTCCTGGGGTAAATGGAACAATATCTGGAGCTGGGCATCGTGGCTTCTCCCTTTTAACAGGTCCTCTCTTCAATGCTCTTTGTGGCACTCTTGTTTGGCCCTTGTATTCTCTCTAAATCCATAAAGTTACAAATGGTAATAGCTCAATATAGCCCCCCAAATGATGGGGAGCTCTGAATGTCCTACCAAAACATGAGATGATGCTTTCTACAATGAGTGATGGGAGCATCAAGAAAGGGGAATGAAGAGGAAAAGTTAAAATTTTGAATAACCTCCTGCTCCTTTTGCCTTTGTAACTCAGCTTGGTCCTTGCAAAGTCTGGATTATGTAGGTCTCAGAAGGTGGGGACTCACAATACTAGGCACTGGAGCTTACCTCAGTCACCCCTGTCCTGCTCTTTGCAATCGTCCTGCCCCTGCAAACCCACAAACCTGCTTAATTATGCCTGTCCATGTATAAAAACTCTGTTCGTGGATCAGAGCTTGGAGTGTTAACTCTTCTGGGCCCGCTAACATAATAAACCTGAGTTCTCCAACTCTCCAAGTGGGGTGCTTGGTTTCTCGAGTACTGGTTTCTGCAAGGGGCACTCAAAGACTCTGTCCTTGGGAGGGCCCTGCAGGGCCCTGCTTCATTTCATGGATACTCAAAGGTACTCATTTTGATTTCTGCATGCGTTTGAAAATCTTGGCTTTTTGTTTTGGGTTTGGCCAAGCTGTGCAGTGTGCCCCATCTTAGTTCCCCCACTGGGGCTCGAACCTGTGCCCTCCGCAATCAGAACTTGGAATCTTAATGAGATGAGATCAGGGTGCTCCGTCCACGTGAATGGACTGGGATAGTCTAGAGGCATGTCCTGTGCTTACACCAAAAGGATACATAAGCCTGACAAGTCAAGTAGCCTGGACTGTGCCGAGGGCGCATTCCTGAGTCCAGCTGCTGATTCCACAGAATTCATGATTCCTTGACTCCAACACATTTGTCAGCTGAATCTAACAGTCAGCTGACTCCTGGAATGTTTGATTCCCTGTGCCTCAAGTCAAAGTTTCCTGGGAGGGGCAGTCAGAGCCCCAACAGAGGACATAGCTGACCTGAGACTGGCTTTTTCACCTTCACCTGCCTGAAGACCTGCAGCCCTCCACCAGTCTCTGACTGCCAACACTACCCAAAGTGGCTTGTGTGGGTTCATGAACAACAGCACTGACAGGGTTAGTGAGGAAAAGGATGGACAGCCACATGACTGAAAGCATTTACCTGTCCAACGCAAAGACTGATGACAAGATTTCTGCAAACTCCAGGGCTTTTTGTGTCTGTATCTTAAAGAGTTCAAACTGGCTTGTTGAAAGGAAGTTTATGTACACATTTCAAGAGAAGACAGTATTCGATGCTTTCCAGAGTGTGAACATTTATTTTTACTCTTATAACAATTTCATTTCCCACTGAATGAACTACAGGAGCATGGGGAAGAGGAAGTTTTAAAATTTACAAGGAAGCAAGTTTCCAGACTACTGTGGGGCAGAGGGTGGGGGAGACAGCAGCTTGGCTCAATGTTTCTAATGATACGCTTGCAAAATTTTTACTATGAACAACTAAGAGGAGAAGCTTTCAGTAAGTACATTCAATATATGCATATTTCTTTCAAAATTACAAGTACTGCTGTACATATGTATCTTTAAATGATGTGCATTACAAAATAAAAAGATGAAAAAGTTAATTCAGTTCAGTTCAGCTTAATTAAGGCAAAAGCTTCTTTCTCACTACGAATTTGTAACTAATATTTGTAATGGAAGCAAAAAATTAAATATGGCTCATTATCTTTGAAAACCTCAGTTAATTACGTTGCCATCAAGCGCTTGAATGACTGCTTCCAAGCTCAGTGTCCTGTAACTCTTTGCTCTAATGGCCGTCTAGGGTGACAAGGACTGGAAAAACAGAACACTCTTAGCTCTCCTTCCTAAATCTTGATACTTACTTCTCTGTCTATCCACCAGTTACCCAAAGCTCCTGGATGAGATTCAGCTGGTAAGTGTCAGTCAATTGTTCTTGCAAATTAGTCAGGTGTCACATTTTTATAAATTCAACAAATAGATTCAAAACTTACTGACAGTCTTCAGCTAAAACACTTTAACAGGCAGACAATTTTGCTTCCAAGCTTTTTCTTTGTGGAAGGGCAGAGTTTTGGTTTTTAAAAAACTTTTTATTTTATATTATAGCCAATTAACAACACTGTGATAGTTTCAGGTGGACAGCAAAGGGGCTTACATATACATGTGCCATTTTCCTCCAAACTCCAAAGTTTCGATGACTCATAAATCTACCATATTTCTTGGCAACATGTTCACATTCAATGCAAACATTTCCAAATGGTTATTTCCAAATGCCTCTGTAGCATAAATTACTTTTGAAACATGGTCACTCCCTCTCCTTGAGTGAACTTCACATTTATCTCGGCTTGTTCCTGCTCTACAAAGTAACAACTACTGATGCATGGGGGGAGGGGGGGTGTGGTGGGGGCGGAGAT